>VZRN01005907.1:65076-142840 GCA_013397935.1 Dasyornis broadbenti | reverse complement strand
GCCCGGCCGCACGAGGCGGGGAGGATGGAGGCGCCCTAGACCGAGGGGCGGGAGCGGGGACGCGGCTGGGCAGCGGGCTCAGAGCCTCCCGCCGTGCCCCCGGGGAGAGGAGCTTGCAAAAGCCGCCCCTTCCCCTTTCACCGAGCGCCGGGGCTGGGGCCGCTCTGCGGAAGAGCGGGGACGGCCCCCTCCGCCCCGGGGCCGGCCCGCGATACGCAGAAATGGGGCTCTGTGCTCCCCGGTGGAAGCTCCGGCTGTCCCCGAATTGCGGGAAGAACTTTCTACCACTCAAAAAAGGTCTTCATTCCGTGATCTACTCTCTTCTGCGCCGGCAGCATCTTATCCAGCCCTCAAAGCCTCTTGGCAACATGGAGAGGCTGTTTACTTGGGGTCTAGAGAGTACCTTTTACAGGATTTTCCACAGGCGTTCATGAGCCTGTGGAGGAAATTAGGGAAAGGATTACGAAAAAATTATTAGGGAAAGACACTGAAAGGAGATTTCGCAGCCCACTAAGGAAAAGTGCCAGTGCTGGCACCGTCTTAAAAGAGACACCCTGAAGGGAAAACCCGACATTTCTACAGCAGCCTTGGCATAAAGCTGCAAATCACCTGAGCCCATTTGTGCATCCACAGCTAAAATCACGACCTGCACCTCCTTTTCAAATACCGACATCTGGTTTATGCAGACTTAGGGGTGAGATGAATAGAAGGAAATGTTTAAAACAAGACACAGACTGCAAGACAGATGTGAGGTCAAGAATCCCATGCGAGATGGATCAAGAAGCCCTTTCAAACATCTCATTAGCGGCATGACAGCTGAGAGCAGCCTGACACTAACAGCACCCAAGGGTAGCAGCCTGGCTTTCGAGTGCAGCAGCTTTTTGGGGCCGGCACTCATCACGGGAGTGCTACACGTCAGGAACAGCAGCTACCACTGCAGGCATCTCTCGGTACCAGAAGCGGCTTTTCTAGACTGCACATCAAGGCTGTTACTGTACGATGGACCTGAGACTGCAAAAAAATAGCTAAGCATCCTTCTCGCATGGAAGGTTTCCCGGGTCTGGAGCACAAGTCTAGAGGGGAATAAGGATCTGTCAGAGCTCTCAGACAGGCTATGGTTTTACCCAGTCATTCTAGTGTGGAACTTGTGTGTTGAATTTTTTTGAGGTTTTTATTTTGGGGATGGGTGGGAGAGGGACTGGGAAGGAAAAGGGTTTGGTCTCCTTAATAGGGAAAAGCCTCATTAGCATTAAAAAAAAAACGCCAAAACCACAATATAGAGTTTTTTTCAAGTCTTTATTATGCAGAACATAGAATATATTTGAATGAATTTTTTTCCCAAGCAGTTTTTTTCTCCAGTGTTTTTTTTAAAACATGCATTGTTACCTTTTTAAAGCCAATGTACCATCCATTTATCTTTTTCCCTGCCCACCAAGCATCCATACTCATGTTAATCACGAGTGTAAAAAAAATTAGACATCTGGCATAAAATATTTTGGGGGGAGCCCATTTAAAAATTTTATCTAAAATGTCTTATCTACAAAAAAATCCCATATATATGTACATTATAGCAACACAGAGGCATAAGAATACAGTGCAATTTAAGACGAAGTGCTGTGACTTGGTAATTCTCCCCAGGGCTTGTGGAAATGTGGGCCACCATTGGCTTTGGGGCTGCTAGCCTAAAGCCTCAGGCTCCAGCATTCCTCTGTTCTCTCTCAAATGGGTCTGAAGTTAATATTGGGAGGCCAGAGATGCATTAAGCTTAATATACCATTAGGGGGTAGCAGAAATACTGTCTGAATAGGATGAGCTTTGGCAAAAAAAAAAAAAAAAGTTTACAACAGTCAGATGGTTTGGTGCATGTTTCACCTCACCACAGGTATTTTTGGAATGGCACCAACCCTTGGCATATTCATGTGAGACCTGTTCACCTATTGTTGAGGAAATGAATTTGCTAGCTGCCACTGGTTCTGAAGTCCCCAGCCGTCTCAATAAGTCTCCCACTTTCAGCAGCCCAGGAGCAAGTTACCAATGGAGCTACACAGGAACATCGGTGCAGAGAACTGCACTACTTTTGGCACCCACATACAGACATCTCTTTAAACAGCTGCTAGCCAGGGTCACACACAAATTGAGTTTTGAACCTCTCCCTCCCAGGAAAACAGCAGTACATACTGCTTAACTAAAAGAACAGAGTATTCTTCCATGGGTTAAAATCCACTGCATTCTTCAAGATCAGTCTTAATTTCAATTCTTCATACCAAGAATCACAGTAAGGCCTTCAACACACACCACAGTCATAATCTGCTTCACCTGGCCCCTTTCGGTGATATAAACACAACAGCTCCAATGTCTGCAGCAAATGCTTCTCTTCTTAGTGAAAGGTAAAGCACAATACTTCGCACAAACACCTTATGTTTGTGCTCTAGTATTATGTCTGAATCCTTGAACATGTAAACAACTGCAAGGCTGGGGATGTTTACAGGAATACAAAGCCATCAGAATGGCATTTGAGATGGGGTTTTTTTTTTCCTTTTCAAGCCATGTTCAGGTTATGCAGGTCAAATGACTGGTGCTTTTCCCAAAAAGTGGTCCAATGCTACACTTGGGTGTCAGGTCCAGCAACAAAGCCAATAATGCACCTGCTGAGGGGTCATACTGAGCATTCCTGAACAGAACAGACTGCAGGTGCCTCAAATCTCCATGCAGAAGGTGCCACCCACACGGATCCCAGCATGCTTGACACTTTCATAGGCTGCATATAAACTGTAAAAATAATATATATAAACTGTATAAATTCTGACTAAGCATTGTATGTTGGGATACATCTCCACAAGTTTCCTTCTCTGTGACGCAGCAAGGGGGCTCATGCATAGTGCTCCAGATCCAATGCTGCAAGGTGTTCTCTTAGATGAAATGAAGAGTCATGCTCATGCTTTCCTCCAGCCTCTCCTATGATCTCCCTGAATGGATAACATGGCTCTTGAACAAGCAAACAGCTGTAATCCAAATGCTTTTCAGAGGTAAAGAAATCAAAATTTGCACAAAAGGAGAAGTATTTACTTGGTGTGGAAAAGTTTTAGAGGAGTGTCCCTTTTAGGCACTGAAAGCTGCATTCCTGATTTAGGGATACTTGTTCAAGTACACATGAAAGATCCCTGTACAGCTGAAAATAAGTGATGATTGACTACCCCTTTTCTCCATCTCTGCTGTATCAGTCCTTCATCCACACAGCACAGAGTCACTGATTTTATGGGCACACTTCCCTTGCCTGTTCTGTGTGAAGGTGCAGCTCTGATAGTGAGTACCACTTCTGCACTCTTAGAGGAAACAGCAAGAGGAGAATGGATAATGCAATTCCTTCACTGAGTGACTTCATCACAGAAAGATGTTTAGTCAACTTGCTCCTGAGTCTTTGCCTAAAGCAGAAGCATACTTCACCAGTAACTTAAGGACCAGAACTGTTCATTAAGGATGCTACTTAGAAGGGAAAAGATATAGCAACTTAGTAGTTAAATATACCATATATATACTATATAAAAGTTTGTGTTGTGTAAAAAACAAAAATGAAAGCCCTGAATATTTTGACACAAAAAACTTGGTTTCTTCTCTGCCAAAGAACTAAAAAAACCCTAAGAATCAGGTTCCTTAAGACAAAGATCTACTTGGCCAGTTTCTAACAAGAAGCAGATCTCCTGCTCTTTGCTGATGCTCAGTAATAGGAGCTTCTCAATTTTCTTACAAGTGAAAGAATATGGCCATTAGCCTTTAAAATGGTCATTGTTCTAAACTGTTCACTCTGCTCAACAGAGGCAAAAACTTGCTTCCTAAGTTCTTCAGTGAGGTACTGGGAAGGTAACTATTGTATGAGTAAGTTTAGCCAATATACAGTACAGGGCAAAATCCTTTGTTAAAAAGCAGCCTTCATTTTCTTTTGAATTTTGCATCTCTTAAGAAATACCAGGAGTCATTTTCAATTAGAATGTCTCTGAAAAGTTGGCAGGGACTGAAGTCTTATTTCTTAAGCAGCTTTTCTTCCTTTGTGATCTCTCATGATTGGTTCTTTCATTCATTTCTACTGCCAGGAGAAAAAGGAGACAGATTTCTGGTCAGTACATAAATACCAAAGCAGCAATCCATCCTATACATTCTGTGATAGCATACATGCTGTAGGTTTGCCTAGCACAAACCAGTACCGGAGCTTTTTCAGTAGATGAAAAAGGGTTTTCCTGGCTTTCATGCTCAGTGAATTACTGAATTCAAAGTGTGAAATCTTGGACTTGTAACTTCTTACTTTTTCAGAAGCATGTTTCATTTCAGAAGCAGTTTCAACATGGTTCATTATTTTTACCAGACTTTGGCAAAACAGGTTCTCTTGAACAAAAGGCTTCAAAGGGAGTGGGGGGATTTGCTTCCCAAAAAGGATATGGCAAGGCTGAAATGTAACCAAGCAGTTTGCAAATGCTACTATCTGCCAGAATTATTTCTGAAGTGTCTTTGCAACCCAAAATTCGGTTATATGCAGGCAGCGTGACACAGCAGAAAGACACTAAAAGGTAGGAGCTTGAACACCATTTCCTCAAAAAGTGCAACTAGAAACCAAATGGACACTAGTAATTTTTAAACACTGACCATTTCAGAAGTATTACACAGGATTTATCTATATTATGAAGATTTTTCCAGACGCTTTTCTCCCTTCCAAAGACAAGCTGCTCTAAAACTGATTCCCAGAGACAAGGTTAAGATTCAAGACTTGTAGAAGTCAGTTTTCAAACTGACTTTACTACCCAGCAGAGAAAACACACTGCACATATGTGAGTGCTCAAAACAGCAACCTACTGACCCAAGCCTTTAAATTGGTCAGTTTTGTCTGCTCTTACACCATTCCATGATCAAGCTAATAGGATCAAGGTTGAAGTCAGGACTTCACTCCTGTTAGTACTTCTCACTACTAACCTCCTCTTGTTCCCTAATACAATCCAGAGAGACAAAAAAAAATTAGTAATTATTTGAGGTAAAGCTTCATGAAGTCAGAAAGCAGATCACCTGCTGGAATGTTAGAGCTAGTCCTGGGCAGAATATGGGTGAGAAAGTAAGCTCAGCTAATTGTGGTTTATTCACTCTGTGGCTGAACATGTGAGATTATTTCATAGCTATCCAAATTGCACATACAGACTTCTCAGTCTGCACACACTCTGCTCCAGAAGAAGAGCCAAACAACATTAATGGACTAAGAAATAGTTATCTGGATCTATTTTCAAACAGTCAATTTCAGTTCTTCTCATATAATTAAATTTCTGAAATTCAATGGTAAAAAAATGAACCAGTGTTTTGAAGTTCCATTACATTAAAATGGAACAAGATGTATAAATGCATGAAGTTAGATATTCTATAAAATAGAAGCCAATTCTGCTTTAAATCACCAGATATATTTGCAGAACTGCTTGGTTCTAGTGGCCAAAGCACTCCTTCCCTGTTAGTTGCAGAGTGAACATAAAAGATTTTTTAAAAAAATTAATCTTTTTTTTTTTTTTTTTTTTTGCAGCACCACACAAAGAGCTTTGAGCTGCCCTCTGCTTTAGTAATACGATGATGAGTCTGTTTCTAAAACCTCAGTCACCTGTAAAAAACATCTTGCTAACCCAAAGTGAAGAGCTGGCCCAATCCAACTAACAAAATGCTAACATTTTACTATCTTTGCAGAAATCATATATGTTTAAGTATAAAATACAGAAGCAAACTATACTGCAATTGACCCTATTAAAAATTTTTGGTACCTTTTTGTTGATCCATTCTGTTCACTGAAAGAATTCAAGATGTAAAGACTAAGTAGCAGACCAGTTCTAAGGTGTGTTAGAGCAAAGGCATCTATTTTAAACAGAGGGACACTATGAAACTTGCAAATAAAGACTCCAAACAGCAACTGGCTCAGTGAACACTGATTTGATCAGTGTTGATCAGTAACAGAAATACAAAAGAATAAAGATGTCAAATGCAATACAATTGTGAGGACATTCTCTCTCTTCAGGGAAGCCTGCACAGACATGCAGCTGCCAATGGAGACTTTGCTGGCTAGCTAAAATGTAATGTATGATTACAAGATTCACGTTGTCCATATGTGCAACAAGGCCAGTGAAGAACACCTCATATATGCAAAGAAACAGTGAACATGGCAAAGGGCAGCAGTTTTTCACAGAACTGCATGAAATACATGGTTCTCCTAACAGTCATGCATTGTATAGGCCTGATTGTTGAGGGGGCTTAGTCTTAAGAATAAGCACAAGACTTACTCTAGTTTACTTAAACCCAAGAGCACCCTCCTAGAATTTAGCAGTGGCTTGTTCATGACTTTATGATAACACTAAAGCAAGAGAAACTAACCTGAAGATGAGAAAGCAACACACAAAACCCATATTTTTCCTCTTTTTAAACAGAAGTATTAAAAACAAAACAAAAAACCCCTCTCCATCACTTACCCTCTATCAAGGGGACAATTAGTGTCAAAACCAGGAGACAATCTGGTATCCATACTGGGAAGGGAAAGAGGCTACTGTTCCAGAAGTCCTTCTGCCTGTGGCTTACAAAACTAAATAATGTTTGGGAACAATGGTCCTGTCAGTGACATGTCAACAACACATTTATTTTAAAAAGGCTAAATTCAAGTTTTAAACATAAGTAACTGCAAATGAAACAAACAACTTTGGTTGATTATTCATCTTGTTAAATATATCAAAGTTAGCAATCAACAGTTTGTCTAGGAAGTCTCCAAAAACAGACAGGTCAGCTCATTCCTTATTGGGAAGATCAGACACCTAGCAGTGACACTGAAAATGCTGCCGTGCCAGCGTCACACATGCTCACAACATCTCAGCCAGCATTTGGGAGGCTAACGGTGCATACAAAGTCTGAACTAATCAGCCACAGCCAACTTGGGTTGCTGTGAACTCAATGAGACAAATAAATTAAAAAAAAAAAAAAAAAAGCAACAAGAAAAAAATAAAGCCAAGCACCTCTAGGGCCAGACCCTGAAGACACAGGAATCAAGGAATTTTTTTTCTCCTCTCTCTATTTACAAAATGTCATTTAGAGCTGATGTGGCCACTTCAGTATTGTGAGGAAATGTCTTTTATGCTAAGCAGTCATAAATGTGTTTTTCATGGATGTTGTGGCCTGTGTGCCACGGAGTGTCCCATGGGGTGTGTCCCTCCCACTGAGGCACATGGAGGGAGTTCAGTCTTCTGTTTCTTCATATGTTGTCTCGTCAAACGGCCGGTCCAAGAGAGGTACCAAACGGCGACGGGAATATTTCAGTTGCAAAAGGTCCCCAACTTCATTGATTTCTTTTAAAGCCTGACAAAGAGACCACAGTAGATCAGCAGAGGAGACAGATGCAAGTTTATCAGCACATCTTCCTTTATGCATGCCTGCAGACTACTCTAACAGCCATTTTAGTTGAGATTTTACTGTGCCAGAAGCTGGTGCCTTCAGATGTGCATAGGATTTTTTTATTATTTTAGCATTCAGAAATTTTGAGACCAAATCAACAGCACTGGTCACTTAACTGACAATGCCTATGCATCCACCTGACTATTCCAGTTCCAAAACAGGATCATACTATCCAGCAAACTCCATGACTATTCATAGGTAGAAAAACAGAGAATAACATTCCTCCCTTCCTGAAGGTAATGAAGCTGAAGTAGAAGAAAATGTACATGGAGGTTTCACTGCTCTTTATGTATCATTCAGTATGAAAACAACCTGTGCTAGCATACCTGATCTACTGTATTTTTAAAATTGTAAAATAGCAAAGACAAACTACAATAGTGCGCTAACAAGTTCCATAGATGCATTTGTTATGTCTACATTTGGTTAATTTGCATTATCCATATACAATGAGAGATGAAAGCTCTGCATCATAAACAACATGGCACAGGAGATTTTTGCCAGACAAGGAATAAAAAATAAAAAGTTATTCTGGGTAGGACCCCAAGCATTTTCTCCCTAGAAAGCAAGTCCCACTGAGGTTGCCACAAAAGCCACACTCAAGCAATTGATGACCCAGAACACTGCTACTGAATTAGCGCAACCTTTCACCATTTTGACCTGAACTCAAATGTTATGAAGTTTACCAGAGATCAAACATCTGCTTGCGTAAGGAATGAGGAAAGTCCCAGCTCAGTTAATCATACTTGCATTATGATGCAATCTCTGATAAGACATTGGTCCACAATAGGGTCTGTTAAAAGCCAAATCCTAAACTTCACTTCTCTACAGAACACTGCTAGAGCAAAGTACAAAATAAATCACTTGCTGCATACAAATCTGCAATAGTGTGATGCTAGTTATATGCTAGTTTATATAGGCAAGTGATAAAAAATAAATTCAGAAGATTACTTCCAAGTCCAATATGATTTTCTTTCATTCAAAGGTTGGCATTCTTTACTGCCTTGAAATGTAAATTTATTGAGACAAGTACATTCAGCATTCCTTCAGAATGTCACTAATTCAACATTAAAGCTCCAATTTTAGTATGTTCTGGTTCAAATGATTGTCTCTCGAGGACATTTGGCAGATGGGGGTTAATATCTCTACATGTTTTTTCTTCCTAGATGGATAGTTCAAGTTTTTGTTTCTTTAAACAATGGCCCTTCATGCTTGTTATATCTGGCAGCAAAAACCTCTGCACTCTAAAATCTGGGGGAACGACAAACTGAGAAGTTAGACCTCAGTAAAAACAAAACAAAACAAAAGTGTGGGCACAGTCTGCCAGAGCTTTAAGTAAGGATCCCATATGGAAGCAATTTAAAGCTGAATTTCTGTTGAAAGAGTACGCTAACTGTTATTCTTGAATGCAGATTTAGGATTTTATTAATTTAAAACAAAAAGGGCCATGTGACCAGCAAAGACTACAAAGGAAATGGCATTGGTGTACTTCGACTTTAGGAGAGTGTAATATATTTTTCATCACTGAAAAGAAAGCACCAGCCCACAGGGATGCAGGTTATGAGAGACTTCACTCTGATCCTAAGCCAAATATTTTTAGGCAAGGAAGTTTTATTTACATAAAACAGTTAAAATTGTAACTAAGAACTGTTTCCCATCATGTGGGTGTATTTAATAAGAAGGAAGCATTACAAATATCACTATTTGCAAGACAAGCTTCTCTTCAAACCTATGCTTCAAACCTGGATAAGCTTCCTATGCTTCAAACCTGGATAAGCTTCCTATGCTCCAAACCTGGATAAGTTTTGTTTAAAAAAATGCCATAAGAGCCCCAGTTAGCATCCATGAATACACAGATGGGATACCAAGTTTTCCTCTCTGTCAGTGACTTGAAGAAGCTGTCTGCCAGGTCTCCGCCAAGTCTGTTCATTTTAATTCTTCCTCCTCCTGGATATTGTTGCCACAGTTAGCAGAGGGATTAGATCTGAGGGCTGCCTTAATGATTAGCTGCCTGAAATCAATCCCCTTTCACTGCATCACAAGAAAACACAGCACAAAGTCACTGACACAAAGACTTGCTCCTTATTAACTTGTCTTGCCAATGTTCTGGATTCTGAGCATGCAGCTATTTTGAACCTTAAAGGAGTTACACTAACTTGGAACAAAGCCTCCACATACTGAACTAAATCAGGATTTCTTCATGCACTTCAAAATTCACACCTCATTTTGCTCTGGATTAATTTTCTTAGGCAGAGAAGCTCTAATATATTGAACAAGCATTTCCTCAATTTAGTGTAATTAACACTTACAAAGATAATCTAGCAATGAGTCTTATGTTAAATGCACAACATTTGAAACATTTTTTGGAAAATGCAGTAAGAATTCACAGGAAAAGAGCTTTTTAAAGCAGAATAATAAAAGTTACAGATAGATTTTGGAAGAGAGCAAGTGTGGTACTTATACAGACTGTACAAAAGCAGCTTGTTATGGCAAAGACCCAAGCTAGTCACTAAGAGAGAAAACCAAGAACCTAACCAACTGTAAAATTGCATGATTGCTCAGGTAGTGCCTGCACATCAAGTTTGTACAGTTTCAGCTCAATTTGCAGCAATATGGTTTCAGAGACTTCAGTTTCTTTACTTTCCTTCCACCCACCTCTTATCCGTTCATCCCCACTCCATCTCCTCCTCTCCAGAAGTTACTGCTTCCTCATTTGTGTCACTGAACTCAGGTCTATTACCATGCTCTGAGCCAAGTCTGATATTATTCATTTTATACAGGGGGAAAGGAAGCAAAGAAGATGGTCTTCTCTGACCATACTAGTTCAAAACTTTTATTCAGATAAATTGAGATAATTAAGGGAAAAGTAGAGTAGCTGGAAAGGAACTCCTTAAGCAGTCTGCTGTTGGAGTGTTACGTTAGGGAATCCCTCATAAGGCAGAAACAACTCAGGAGCAGCAAGTACAGCACTGAAGATACACAGCAGGTTAATATTACTCAATGACACTAAACATACATTACAAAACTGCTTACACCATTCACTGCCTTACTAACTTTCCTAACAAAAATTAAATTTAAAAAACATGCCATTTTGAGCTATTGGTTTTTCTGTAAGTTCCACAGCAGTAAAGTGTGAAAAGATTGAGTCTGTCTTTTTTTTTGACAAAACATTAGTAAATATCTGTTATATGCCCTATTTGCTGTTCACATATTGAAGTGTTACCACTTAATCATATTTGGACACTGGGCATGATTTCTCCTTCCTAATTCCGTGGCTACTCCCAACCACCTTGTCCACAATATGTTCAAAAATAGTTTCAAGATTTTTTCTCCACAATCTTCTCAAGATAAAGGTGAGGCTTTTCAACCTGCAGTTCTTCACACTTTTTTGACCTTCTTTAAGATACTGGTGACATTTGCTGTCTTCCAGTCCTCAGGAGCCTCCCCCAAACACCACGAACTCTTCCTCCAAAGATGATAATCAAGAGCAGCCTTGCAGTGACAGGCAGCTCCCTCAACACTTGTGTATGCACCTCATCAGGTCCCATGGACTTGTGCATGTTGATTTTGTTTAGATATTCCCTTATTGGAGCCTCCTTCACACCAAAGCTAAGTCTTTACTGCTCTACACTTTTTCACTGATCCCATGGGCTCAGGATTCCTGAAGTCTCACCAATAGACTGAGACAAGAAGGGCACTGAGTACCCTTGCCTCTTGCACGCATTTGTTACCTGATTCCCTGTGCCATTCAGTAGCAGTCCCCCACATTTTCTCTACTCTTTCTTTTGCTACTAATACCCCCAATAAAAGCTCTGCCTGCTGCATGTCATGTCCTTTGACAGACAAGTTCCAGGTGGGCTTTGGCTTTCCTGACCCCATCCCTGCATGCTCAGGACTGTGACTCTATTCTTCCTCAGTCATCTGTCCCTGCTTGCACCTCTTATACACTTTCATAATATATTTTTGTTGGTTTGTGCATCCATGCAGACTTCCCACCACATTCAATCTCCTGTAAGTCAGAATAGATCATTATTCAGGGTGGGAGTGGGGAGAAAAAAATCAGCTAGCTGTCCTGGACACCTCTGCTCTTTGAGTCTGTATCCTATGGGATTCTTTCAAGTAGGTCTCTGAATGTGACAGAGACTACTCTGATTAAGTCCAAATTCATGACTCAACCTAGTCTAAATTCTGAGTCACAGATTCTCAAAGTGGGGAAAAAAGTTCAGTGCAGAACTTTGGCAGTGCCTAAGACAGCCTGTGTACACACATCCATCAAAACAGATTATTCAGAAGACACAAAATTGAATGTAGCTACCACACCAAAACATACTAAGAATAGTCAGGCTTATTCATATAATCCTCTTCCAACTCTATTAGCCAGAGACTAACTGCCATCCTTTCTTTTTGAAGGCAGCATCTCCTAACTGCGATGCAGGCCTCCTTTGAGGGAACCTCTATTCCCTCTGAAGTGCAGGTAAGAGTAAGTAAGGCATTGCATATGGCACAGACTCATTAGGACAGGTTCATTTAAGATACAGCGCTCTGAAGCTTTAAACAAGAACAGGAATAGTAATCTTTGGAATAAAAATTCTCACTAGTAATCATGCACTCCCTTTTGAGAAGAATATAAATGTCTTGGAGGTTCTCAGGCCTTTTTATTTTTTTTTCTTACCATTAGCATCTAGTGTCAGAAGAAGCAGAATGTTTCCTTCTAACCAGTTCAATGCAAGGTATAGACTTTTAAGAGGGGAAAAAGCATTGTCTCACAGGAATAAGACTGTCTCCCTTAAAAACAGGACAAGAAAAGTCCTGAAATTTACTGTAACCAGCCATTCCACACTATTGAAGCAAGGGAAGAGATGGAGCCATTGCCAGCTCCACTACAAAGGCCTTTGAAGATTAGGTTCAAATAGTCTGTGTACCAAACATTGAACCAGTGTACAAAAACCAGACAATTGTTGTATCTATTTATTAGCAGGCATGAGCAAAAGGAAGATGAGACACTTACTGTATCAAGCATCTCTTTGGTATGGGCTGCAGACAAACAGAATCTGGCTCTGGACTCGATGATGGGGGTGGCAGGGAAGCCCACAACCACAACACCAATGTTCCGCTTCAGCATCTCACGCCCAAACGCACTGCCAGAGAGAACGAGATCATCACAACTATTCCAGAGGCAGCAAAGCAGAAGCATGAAGGACTCAGGATGGTAACCCATACAGGCCTTTGTTGAAGCAAGGTTGTCAGACCAGTTTCGAGCTTCCAGTGCTTTCTTTTTAGAGACAGAAATGCCTGCTCACAAAAACCTTTTTTAAATTCAGTACCAAGGTGGTCCTTCTCAAAAAGTTTCACTGTATTAAGTTCTAACAAAGCTGAAAGATTGTATGTGGCAGAGACTGGTCTTTTAGCAGGCTGTTTCTAAATGAATTTGTAACCTAAGCTGGGAAAACTTTCCAATAGGAAGCAGTGATTTTGGCTCAGAAGTTTGACTATACAAGGAATCCCTCATACTGCAATGCCCCAAAGTGGATGTTTCTGCAATTTCAAGATATTTTGTTTTCATGAATTTAACTTGATTAAAGTACATTACTGCATCATGGAATGTATAACTTTGTTAGTATCACAGGAACCACGCAATTATCACAGTAAATTGAGATTATCTAATATGATATCAAATATTTTTAAGGAAGGTGCAAAAATATCATACAACTGTCACACATAATCTACAATGAAACAAATTCTTAAGGAGAATAAAGAAAGTAGTAGTTGTGACTTATGTAATAAGAGGCACAAAGATTTCGATCCTTTCAGTAATGGCAGTTCTATTGTGGGTATTTCTACAGGCCACAAGAAATGGTTAATCCTTTTTGAACTGACTTTGTTGTGAGAAGTAGCAATGAACTAAAGAGGCTTATAAGGACATATAAAAAGAACATTCTTTTACTAGGTTTTTAAATTTTCTGCCACAACTGTTTTCCTTTTAAACAGGTGCATCCTGATACACCTCGTTTTGTATTCATTTAGTACACTCAAGATATTTTAAAAACAGACTACAAGGGACAAAGAAAGGACCAAGCAAACCCAATGCAGATCCTAAGGGCCAACTCTTGTCAGAGCTCTCTGTTCTTACTCATTTTAAGTAAGTAACTGGCCCAACTACTCAGCTAATAAATATTTCCATGAACATTTCCAGGGAAAAGATTGTACTGACTGGTAGAGAAGCTGGGCAGCAGAAACAGCTGCCTCTGTGTGCTAGAGGTGTACTCTGCAGCACCCATAAAGGTTAACAGGATTTTTAAATGTTGTTACACAGAGAAGCGTGGAGAAAGACTGTATCTAGCATCATAAAAAGTGCCAGACTGAAGCCTGAGTTAGTAAAGCAGCACTAGAGATGTTCAATATGGCTTAAAATGAAATTATGCTTTCCAAATCTGAAAGTGTTGATTGAGCACTGCATTATACAGACACTAAAAAGTAGTGATCAAAGCCAAGCTGTCCTTGAAATCAGGTTTTTGTTTATGTTGCAAAAATTTTTAACATATACATTATATATCCTCCTTGCAGAATTTTAGCCTTAATTATCCACCCAGCACCTCACAAGTAGACAAGCATTTATAAAGATATGTGCTACAGTTGTATTAGTATTTACAATACCAATACCAAAGTGATTAAATCCAGACCTCTTAAAAACTTGGGGTTCATTAAATAAATACATATTGTTGTGTTCCATCATATCTTGCCCCGCTGCTTTTCCTTTTCTAATTTTCAAAGTTCATCAATGGAAATGTTGGCTCCTTCTGATCCAGGAACTAGTTGAAAGACTCCTCCGGTGACTTTTAATGTTAATTTCCATTCAATTTCAGCTCCTCTTTAGCACAGTTATACATTTCACATATAAATAGAATGGAAACACACAATCCAGCCTTTAAAACATGACACGTAAGAGGCAAAATTGCTCCCCCAAAGTGCTTTCTTGATGCCTCAAGCTACAAGCCTTGATTTCTCAATATTACTTATAGGAAGTTTCCTTATTTTATAAGATGCAGTAATGATCATAAAAGCAAAAATCAAACGAGGCTTTTCTTATATTTAGAAAACTCTTCATATTCTTACACCATCCTAGCTTTAAAGAAGACAGATAAGAAGTTATGCTGTCAAACCTACCCAATTTTTGCTGGCATATACAGCATCAGAGGCACAACAGGGGAATCTTCATTTCCATAGATGATAAAGCCCATTTCTTTCAGTCGTCTCCTGAAATATCTTGTGTTCTCTGCTAGCTGCTGCACACGTGCTCTCCCTAGAAAAGGATTGAAGGTGAGACTGTGAACTCAATTGTCCTAAGTCACATGCATAAGTGCAATACAAGACCTCAAACTGAACTGCAAAACATTAATGTATTGCTTGTGCTTATGGAAGTGTTAAAAATAAATGCAAATTGGGTTTTGCAGTTTCTTCTCCTTCATGTAACCAAGATTAATCATACATTTTCTGGTAAGTCTGAATGGACCAGGACAGGCATAGCTATCAAGTCCAAGCACTGCCTAGTTTTTCCATATCAGGTTTTCTTTCCATCAAGAGGTACCTGGAAAAAAACCACAGTTACCTGCTTTTAAACAAGATTCAAAGTTTGCTCAGAATTCATTAGTAACTGCATCTTGAAGAAGAGTCTGCTTACACTTCGAATAATTAATGGAAAACCTATTGAATCAGCTGGGGTTGTTCACCATGTTTTATCCTGCTTGTCTGTATTAATGGAAATTACTACTTTCCTCTTTAGATCTCTTGGCTTAACTATCACGTGGCTGCTCCCTAACCTTTTTCAGTTAAAATGAGCTGGGTTTAAATTAAACCGATTACTTCTGATAATCCAGCTCGCTTCATTTAAGTGGCAGCAGCCAATTGTTTATGTGTTCAGCCATTTCTGAATGGATTTTTTGACATTTGTCAAAATTAGCACACAGGACATTAGATAGCTAGTATAATTTAAATATTCTAGCTGTTCCGATATATGCATAGAACAACCTATTTATCAGTTAATTAAATTCCAGCCTAGCACAATGTACTACATTCCAGTATTGCCCACAAGAAAGGTTCACATCACTTAGGCAGATCATAATGCATTTCTGATCAACTAATACTCTAATGTGCTTAAGGGATTAAGCACTGTGCCATTGATGAGACTATAATAAGTAACACTAAACTTACTTGTCTCTGGTCCACAAAGTATATTTCTGGATAACTGGTTACCCAAACACTGCCTTGCCCAGACGAGCGATTCATAAACTGAACCATTAAATGTACAGCATGCAGATAAATGCCACATAGTGAAGGCGGCTGCTAGACATTAATCATCTTTCTTTAAAGTTGTAGATAACATAAAGTGATTAACTAAAAGGAATGCCAGGTCTCAAAGAAATATCCAAAACCCACATAGCTCTGCTCCAGGCCAGAACAAATGTAATTTTAAGAACCTGTATAGTATTTGTTGCCAAGAGTATCACATTCCACCCACAACCAGGCAATCAAAAGCAAAATCCCATCAAAGGCATAGCATAAGAAAAAAGGACGAAACCTGTTAAGTTTGCAAAACTTGGCCATCATTAGTGGGTAGAAGCTAATATTTTTAATAGCACTGACTGCCACTTAAGACATCTCTTTTTCTCCATTAACTGCATTGTTTCTTAATGTTTTCTCCCCCAGAATTTCTCCAGAAGCTTAATTCCTCTTCCCCTAAAAGCAGTAAGAT
Organism: Dasyornis broadbenti; assembly: GCA_013397935.1. Lineage (NCBI taxonomy): Eukaryota > Metazoa > Chordata > Aves > Passeriformes > Dasyornithidae > Dasyornis > Dasyornis broadbenti. The sequence continues at coordinate 126,645 of VZRN01005907.1, read as the reverse complement.
TTCAGTGAAACACAAAGGCTTTTTGAGCTTACGAAACTAAATTTTTAATTGATTCACATGAGATCAAACCCTCTGTTGGAGACCCAGCTTTCTCTTATGTTTTCAGACCAATTATTTGGTCATTTTAAATACCCCAGACAGCAAAATGAAGTTAAAAATTGAAACAAACTCAATAAAATTAAAAGAACCAGGCTTACTGCAAGATACTAAAAATAGTAGGCCAAAAGCAACTACTTGCATTTCTAACATTAAAGCAATCAATAAATACACAAGTGTCCACAGCAAACTACATGCAGAAAAAAGCTATTTTGGTACCTTCTGAGAAAACTGCATCTGCACATCTACACAGAAATGCACCAATTGCAGACATGTCAGGTCAGTGATGTACAATTTCATCAAAATACAAATCAGATTTCACCCCTATGGAGTAGTAAGGTAATGTACACAGCTGCTGTCATCAGTCCCTCTCCCATGACTAGGAATGCAGTTTTTGCCATACATACATTTTCTCTGTGTTCCCATAAAGCATGGAGTTTAGTGTTTAAGCAGAAGGAACTTCATCACCTTTATGGTTTTCCCCTCTACATATTCACACCCTTTTCCATGTTGTTGGGAGCATTCCAGACTAAAGAGCAATCTTAATTTGTAGTTGGCAATCGCTTCACAGTCTTCCCTAAACTCCTACCAATAAAATGAGGTTATGCTTCTAGATTTGTCCTTATAGATTGAAGAGTGCTTTGCGATGTAAACAAGTCTCAAGAACAAGTTTTTCTGTTCTCTACAGAGATGTAATCACCTATTAACAGCAACTGACAGATTTAGAAGATGCTTGCCCTCTTCATGTTTGTGGGTCTCAAGAGTCTATCAGCTTTTACTTCACTCTAGAGCCATTAATTAATTTAATGAAATTATTACTTCTTTTAAAACTTGCATCTACAATAATATTACCAAGAACCTGAAAATATACTCAGAGGCATCTGCTCACTACCTACTACGTGTCATTACCATCTGAAGAGAACTATAGTTGTGGTGAAGCAAAGCACCAGGAATCAAACAAAAATTGAGCACAGGTTCCTTGCTCTCTCCTTGCTTTTCTCCCTGCATCCTGTGCAACTACTCTTCTCTGTACTTCCACATGTTTAGTCTCCTACTCCACTCTAAATTCCTGCACTTGAAAGGGTGATGCCACATGCTAATTGAGCAGGGTTTGCAATATTATTCAACAAGCATATATCCAGTGTTCAGCTCTACCAACATTTGCTGGTTCAGCCCCACTGGTACACACTGGTGTAGCAGGCTGTTAACTGCTACTACAGTTCCACCATGTTTTCCAGGACCACAAAGACAAACAAAGCAGTGCTGGAAACAGCAGTGCATAGGCATGGTTGCTAATCCCACTTGCAACTCAAACAGGGCTTGAGCACTCAAACAGGACCTCTAAATCCTTTTCCAGCCCAAGCATCTCCTGAAGCCCAGAGCTTTATCCACAACTGCTCAACTGTAGGCCCAGAAAAATTGTCAGGACTGAAGCAATTCTCCAGCAACTGACTGTCTGGGTAGTATGCAGCTTAATTTTTAAGACCACGCAAAAAAGGCCAGATCAGACACCACCCTGTCAACTATTCTTGCATAGGAGTTGTGCAATGATTCTGGTAACATCCCTTCATCTAGGAAACTGGAATGTGATGACCTTCAGCAAAGGAAGGAAATGGGAAAGAAAGGGATGATTACTGGAACTGAGTTCTTCAAAAGTTTAAAAAAACTAGAACCGTTTATCAGATCAGCTGATCTCAAGTCCCTCATGGGTCCTGTAAATGGCTTAAACTAGCTACTGACAGAGCAACACTGAAATTAGAGGGTAACTAATAACTTCTCCTGTACTTCTATACCCCTTTGCAACTTTACTGCAGTCATATCAAGATTGCTCTTACAATTTAGTAAAACATTTCCTTGCTTGTAGTAGCCTGGGCACCATTTAGTCTAAAGTGCACATGTATCTCCTAAAGAACGTGCTGCCATTGTACCAGAAGTAAAGGTCACACGCCATCTAAAGGGTAGAAACACTCTCCTGTCACAAATATACAATGCAAGCAATATTCTTTAAAAAATGCAGCTAGCATGTATCTGGAAAAAAATGGAATTCCAACATGCTAGAGAAAGTACTCCATTATGAATCTAAAAGCACATGAGATGCATATTCCTTGCAACCACTGGAAGTAAATTAGTGTCTCTGCCAGGGCACGTTTCCACAGGCTAGAAGAATGACCCTGAGATTAGCTCAGATGACTAGAGCATGATGCCAATAATACCTTCATTGTGGGTTCAATACCTCTATGGGCCATTCATGTAAGAGTTGGACTTCATGATCTTTGTGGGTCCCCTTCAAATAGTCAGTGATTCTGTGAATGATACTTCATCGCTTGTGAAGGTGTCTGCTTCAGTGGGCATACTGCTCAGAAAGGCAGAAGGTATAATGAAAATAGGAAGCAGAGAAGATAGAGTTACTGAACGCCTTCTTTGCATCGGTCTTCACCGACAAGACCAGTCCTCAGGAACCTCTGACCCAGAAGACCAGGAAGGCTAAAGGAGTATTGTAAGGAAGAGTCTCCCCTGGTGAAAAAGGATTAGGATAGAAAACACCTAGGCAGACTTGACATCCACAAGTCCATGGGCCCTGACAGGATACACTCATGACTGCTGAGAGAGCAGGTGGACACCACAGTGAGGCAGCTTGTGATCATCTCTGAAAAGTCCTGGTTATCAGGAGAGGTGCCTGAGGACTGGAAGAAAGCAAATGTCACCCCAGTCTTCAAACAGGCCACAAGGGGCCAGGAAACTATCAGCCAGTCAGCCTCACCTCAATCCTCATAAAAGCTCATGCTTAAACTAACAGTCAAGATACTTAAGGATTCTCATACAACCCTGATTTGCAAAAGTTTAATAAATAAACAACAATTGCTCAGCAATTAAAAATTTTTTCAAGGCCAGGATGAACTTAGCCCTTGGAAAAAAAAAAAAAAGAGACAGTTCTTAGAGCTGATATCTGTGTAACTTCTCAATTCCATGTTAAAAAAAATAATCTCTACAAAGAACAAAGAACCGCAAGAATTTGGGGAAATTACTCTCTCACAAAAATCTAGTATTTATCACATTTCTGTCTTCAGCTAAGGTTGATAAATAAGCTATCATAGATGGTATTGGATACAAAAGAAAATTCAGTTCAACCAGGACATATTTGTTTCCTCCCCCCCACCTTGATCTTTAAGCAGTAAGTAGAGAGCAATCACAAATCTGTTCAAAACAGTGCAACACATAATCAGCACAGCTTCTGGAGATATAAAAAACATGTTGCATTATACACCGACAGACTACCAACTGACACTGAACTCAGGGGCAAACCAACTTCAGATAGGCAAAACCACCCACAGGCAGGATTTTATCTGCTTGTCACACTAGGGATCACTGTCTCCTGGATCTAAACCAAAGATCCTTGCTGCAATATAAAGGAAGCTTTACATTTTTAATTAGTTCTTATGAAGACTTCAAAGCAAAATCGTAGGACACATCATGAAAAATGGTTCCTAATCAGTGAAACTGTAATCTGTATGCACAAGCTCTTGTTGGTCAACAAATATCAGTTCACATTAGATAGCTATGATGAAGTTACTCTATATTTTTCATTAACCAATCTTGTAGCTGTTCAACACATTAGAGATTTTTTTACTGTAGCCTTAATTTAATCTATTTATTTTGTTGTCAACACGGATAGAGACAGAAGTTGCTAAACTAAGCAATTTCATGCCTTTACCTTACATACTGATTGAAAACTAACATACTTGTTTTTAATGATTAAATTAAAAATCTAGAATAAAAAAAACCCTCTTGATACAAATAGATTGCAATTCAGTACACACAGAATCATTCCACTTGTGATACATATTTATTGGCCCAATTACTCAGTCTCTCAATAACAGCTCATGCTGTAATGCAATCAAACACCTTCAGGTTCAGTTTCCATTATGTGATCAAGGAAATTAAAACACACATCAGCAGAGACTTGTAAGAATTCTGTAAGGATTTGTGAAGATGTAGTCTGACAATAGCACACTGCCTCTGGTAAGACTCAGTATGTGTCTAACAAGAAATAGGCTCTGTTAACAAGATTGTTTGGTGCATGTTAAAGATATTTTAAATCACTGCAAGAAGTTTGTAACAAGTTAATATCAGATCAATAAGACATCTTTAAGATGAAAACACTCCATTAATTCTTTGCGGAGAAGTTACTTTCAGTCTCTATTGCAATTCGCTTCACACTGTTTTTCAAGCTAGTCCCATGTTATGAACTCTTGTCAGCAAAGAGGTGTTGGAGGTGAGAAGCATTATATTAACCACCAACAGATGTGCCATCCTTAACTGGTGGCAGAATAATTTCCCTTAGTAGAACTTATTTCAGTCAAGGAAGGGATTTATCCAGCAATAAGTTACCCTGACAAATACTACAGATTTACTGATGTTAGCATGACCTCAGCAGATATACTTTTCTAGGAGGGCTATGAATTTTAAGATTGCTTATCTGGGCAGCTTTCTTGTCCCCTCCTCTCCTGACAGCTACAATCCAGACAATATAATAAAACTTTTCCCTCCCTTGTACAAATGCTTTCCCAGAACTAAACAAGTTTTGGTCTTTCTTAGAATAAAAAATAAAAATCAAGCTTACTAAAAGAAGGTACTTGGCCAACTAAATGCTCATGGGGATTATGGCAGCTCTGAGAGGAAGTATACACAGAATCACAGAATGGGTAAGGAAGGGACCAATGTGGGTCATTTCATCAAACCTCTTTGCCCAAGCAGGGTCATCCTAGAGCACATTGTATAGGATTGTATCCAGACATTTCTGTATTATCTCCAGTGAGGGAGACTCCACAAACTCTCTGGGCAATCTGTTATAGTGCTCAGTCACCTGCACAGTAAAGAAGTTCTTTCTCATATTCAGGTGGAACTCCCTGTGCATCAGTTTCTGTCCACTGCCCCTTATCTTGTTCTTGGCATCACTGAGAAGAGCCTGGATCCTTCATCCTGACATCGTCTTTTCAGATACTTGTGTACATTGATGAGGTCCCCTCTCAGCTGTCTCTTCTCAAGGCTGAACAGGCCCAGCTCCCTCAACCTGTCCTTACTAGAGAGAGATGCTCCAGTCCCTTAATCATCTATGTTGACTTCCACTGGACCTGCTCTAGGAGCTCCAAGTCTCTCTTGTACTTAGGAGCCCAGAATTGGACACAGCACCCCAGATGTGGCCTCATCAGGCCTGAGTAGAGGGGCAGGATCACCTCCCTCGACCTGCTGGCAGTGCTCTTCCTAATGCAGCTCGGGATACCATTGGCATTCTTGTCCACAAGGAAGGGCACGGACTGGCTTGATGACCACCAGCACCCCCTTGTCCTTCCCCACAGAGCTGCTTCTCAGCAGGTCAGCCCTGATGGAAAGCAGCATGCGTATGGTGTGAAAGGAGATTAAAGCTGCAGATCTCAACCTACTTTTTCAGGAAACAATGCTGAAAGACATTTTATAACCTAAGCACTAATGTTTACTGACTAGTGTGTGGAATAAAAAGAGCTTGTGGAAAGGGTAGGTTCTGTAGCATCTACCATTGTTTCCAACCTATAACCCAATTTTACAGAAATTCTTGACCATGTAAGCTTACTAAAATTTTTAGCAGACATGTATGCAATTCAGTCCTCCATCACAGAAAACAAACAAAAAAATAAAAGAGAAGGAAGTCACAATCCACTACAAAGGCACAGAGAAAACTGCGATGCCATTGTGTCCTGCTCCCCAAACAGACGATTGCTAAATATAACCTACTCAGAAAGGATATGGGCTAGGCTGCAATATTCTGTGGCTGCTCTTCTGAAAGCACCAGCATCAATGACACAGAAGATAAAGAACTATGTCATTAACATGGATAGTGCTTTTTCTCCATATACCTTGCTACCAACAGGCCAAACAGAAAAAAGTAAGATATAATTTATACTTCAAAAAGCCTATATTTTCAGACATTAGGATGGTACTTAAATCAAAGTAACCTGGCAAGGAAAACCTGGTTACATATATCATCCTCTAAAAGTTTGTTTCTTCAAGTCAGAGTGATGCTATTATACAATCAAGCTTGTAAATTTTTCCACATTAAAACCCCCTTGTTTTTGCAAAGGCTTATACTTTCATTCTGTTTATTACTCCTACATTTCTATCTTCTAGTTGGCTGTTTCAGTGAAAGACATAATTCAGCATGTTCTGTTTTGGAAACAAGCATTTTTCAAATCTCAACTAGGAATTCAATATTCTTCTGCTGATTTAACAGATTCTCCACTAAGCTTTCAGAAGCTACGTTGCCTCCTGAGGGCTTATGAAGATCTTTTGCAATGTTAACATAATAAGTTGTTTTCTGGACACTATACTTGTAAATACCTCATAATTAAAAAAACCAACACAACAGCCAGTTGCTTTTTTTTTTTTGAGAAGACATAAAAAGCACTACTATCCTTTTACTGCCATTAACATGTTTCTCACAGAAGATATAGAAAACTCCCTTCTTGAAGGCTTCTCCTGAAAAGCACAAGTCAAGCATGACTTCTAATAATATTTGCATGATGAAAAAAAAAATAGCAAAATGTTTTTAGATTTGCCAACCAGCAGAAAGGACAAGCACAACTTACGAATATCTGACTGGAAGCAAGGGTCAGATTAGAAACAAAGTAGTACCTATTAAGGGCTATAGTGAGTAACTTAAAACCAGAGAGAGTAGAGTGATATTTTAAACCAAAAAACACTGGAACACTAAACAAAATTCCACTTCAACAGTGAGTAAATGCCAAAACCTTTACCTTTTAAGGAAAAGTTGCACTAAGACAGACGGGGAGAGCACAGTGTTGTTAAAAATGCTATAATGGATGTTTAAGGACCTAGCGTGTGCTGACTTCAAGCTGGTTTTAAGACGCTTGTAACATCAGCTGTCAGGAAGCAGACTCATGACATGAACTCACACTCCAAGGCAGAAAGAGGGATCAACAGCGACTCACCTGCACAACCCACCCAAAGGCATCACTCACCCACACAATAACTGAAAGGCAGCCTCCTACAGCAACCTATTCTGTCAGCCTAAAAAAAGTGATTTACAACAGCTCATAAACAAGATGGAGGTATAAAGCAAAGTTTTGCTGGTTTCTTCTGAGAGATCACTGTATAAAAGACAATAAAGAAATTTTTACTATACATTACCTATGGATTTCTTATCTTTCAGAATACTTTTTCTATCTCATTGTTTAAGTTCCAGGGACAAGGTAGCTCCACGTTTCAGTCTGCTTCCTCCAAGTTTGCTCATGTGAACACTGCATCACTGCTAATATTTGCAGGAAGAACTTTACATCCTCCCCTTCATACACTGTCTGCAGATTTTCATTACAGATCTTCAGAAAAGTATTATATACACTTGTACAATGTAACCTGAGATTGCAGAGATATATTAAAATGTATGGGCCAGAATACTATATTTCCCCAGTTTTACATTAGAAAGCACCAGCTCACATCAGCAAATGCCAAGAGAACCTGCCAGAACAATGAGAAACGTAAAGAAAGTAATTGGAATAATTCCTTAACTCAGTGCTATTATATTACTGTTTAATAAATAGCTCAAACTTTAGTACTCAGCAAACTGGTATGAAGACAGAATCAACTCACTGGGTTTTTTCACAGGGCTGATGGGGAATCCAGGTTTAAAGCAAATTTGGGAACGGAAAGAGTGCTAGGGCTGTATGTCTCAAGCCCAGGGTCACCAGAGGGACTGGACACCTTCCACTAGAGGCCAGCGCTGCACCCTAGGAGTCCCCAGCCGAGGTACCTGCTCACAGCATGTGCTCCCCACAAAAGTGCTGCACCGCAGTAAGGGAAGGCTGTGCTTAATTTGCCCAGGAGACGCTGAGGGGACAGCTGAGTCAAGTTATTTATTCTGACATACTTGCATGCTTCCTGAGTTCACCACTCGGGAGAGAAACTACAAATAACATGAGAGGAGAAGCCCAGTTTAAGAGTCAGTGCACTTGAAAGCATGGTCAAGGAAATGAAAAGACGGCTGCGAGCTCATATTCATTGGCCATATGGCAGCAGCATTAGCAACGATTTATTTTAGGAGAAGCGGTGAAGGGCTTGGCTCGTGACCATTCTGAGTTAACCCCATGACTGTGGCTTTTAACAACACTGTATGCAGGGGATTTGCCTAGATTATGTGGGTACTCAGTATGGAGCTGCTGTAGAGGTGATAGTAAAAATGCTCCGTGCTTTAAAGGAGAGAGGAAAACAGCTAAATCTGATTTTAAAAATTGGCAATGGTAAAGCCAAAGACCATCAGAAACGGAAAAACAAGAGAAGAAAAATTATGACTGATATTCTTGGCATTAAAATGTCTCAGAGAAACAAAATTTATGCTAATATTAAGTATCTGTTTGATAGCATGTGCTATCAAACTAAATAGTTCCAGTGGAGTCTAAAGGCATGCCAAAAAACAGCTGGGTGCATGTACTGTGTACTCACTGAGTTTATATATACTGGTGAGATTGAAGCCTTTGGCATATTCCAGAGCCCAGACGAGTATTTTTATATTTGCACTTTCTGATTTTGTTTGCAACTACCAGCTGCACTTAAAGAACTCCAAGGCAGCCTGCTCTCCCCATGAACTTCATCATAAAATGATGCTGCTTTCACCAAGAAGAGATCATGTTGCTTGATGTGACTGGAAAGATGCAATCTGTTAGAATAATAGAATGGTTTGGGTTGGCAGGGACCTTAAAGATCATCTAGTTCCAACATCCCTGCCATAAGCAGGGACACTTTTCACTAGACCAGGTTGCTCAGAGCCCCATCCAGCCTGGCTTGGAATGATTCCAGGGATGGGCCATCCACCACTTCTCTGGGCAACCTGAGCCTGTGTTCTACCACCCTTGCTGTAAAAAAGTTCTTCCTTCTGTCTAGTCTGAATTTACCTCCTTTTAGCTTAAAACCATGCCCCTTGTCCTACTGTAACAGGTCCTACCAAAAAGTTTGTCCCCATCCTTCTCATGAGCTCCCTTTAAGTACAGAAAGACCATAATGGAAGCACTTTGCCAGAGGATCCTACTAATTGTTCAAAATAGCACAAGTTTCACAGTTTATTATTCTATTAATAGAAACTCTGTGTTAGTGACCACAAAAGAACTTGACTGATCTGGCTGCATATGCACTTCAAATACGCAGCAGTAGCACTGCCCAACCTTGCTGCAGCCAAGAAAATAATAATTGCAATAAAAGGGAAGTCTGATTTCTTCATAATGCCCTGCTCTCTGTATCATTTAAACTTCTTTAGAGCAGTGACAATATGTGTACAGCAGCAAGCACAACAGTCTTAGCTCATGTCAATGGGTTTCTGCAGTAAGGGGACACAGTAATAAAATCAGCTAAAATGGCTGCTCCTCTGTGCACAGTCATGACAGTATTATAATTATTTGATTAGTCATCTTTTGCCTCAAACAGCAGGTTTTATCAAGTGAGCAGAGAGACTTTGAAATAAGATACATATGCTAAGGAGACCAGCATGAACAAACACTGAGTTAGTAAAAGCAATATTAAAATGAATTGATATAGACTGAGACAATGTTTATCAAACTCCAGGAGTCAGCTTTTCTTCATCAAAAATACTTTTTATAAGATCCTGAAAATTCAAGCTTTAAAGAGAAAGAGATTAAACCAGTAGAATTCTACTGGTCCTACAGAAAAAAAGATGGGTTAACAGTTCATCCTGACTTAAATATGGCCAACATTGGCTCCTAAAAACAGGTATAAACCAAACATTTAGTAACAGTTGCAAATTCATAAGTAAATTCCATTAGAGATGATGATAGTTGCTGAAATTTAGAAATTATTAATCCATAGCCATCAAAGTGGAAGGAAAATTATTTCTTGATAACCCAATCCTTTAATTATCTTGTCTGCATGTAGATTTAATCCTCTGGGTGCATATACATCATTAGTAATCAACTTCTATAATTTTTGCCTTTGTAGTTGGCACAATTATATAGCAACCTGCATCTTCCCCCATGTGATTGAAACAAGGCTAATGGTCAGCCTTACACGTGTCCTTTACAGTCTCTCAACTACAGAATTCAGTAATGTACTAAGGACTCAAAGAAAGGTTATTATGCATGAAAATAACACACCAAGTTTTAAGAAAGATAAATCTAAAAATCCACAGGACAGAAGACTCCAAGCACTCCCTATCATTACAATTAGTCAAGAGTGGATCCGAGTCTTTAAAACATACATGAATAGAGGGCTACTTTATCAAACATAGCACCACTATCATGTACTGTACCAGTGGCAGAGATTCTGATAAAACCATGACTGAAATGTAAGATTGATAGACCACCAGGTGTCTGAAAAACATTTTTATGTTATCTTGGGCTATGTTAGAATAGTTTAGAAGAGCATGCTTCCAATACTAGAGAAGACTTCTGTAACCAGTCCTAATAGATCATGGAGTGACTGAAGCCTTTAACATTACTGGACATTTCAGTCCTAAAGTATAAAACTTAAATCTAAAATGCAAGAAGGTAATGCTCTGACTTGGATGAAAGTCAAACACCATCAGGAAGAAAAACTATTACTAAAAGCTGTCAGTCATTCCTCTGCAGCAAGATTACCAAAAAAGTAATCCTCACAGAAGGGAGGAGAAACTGATTGTGACCCTGATGATGCAGATAAGTATAGTAGGAATCAAAATTGGAATTTGCCTTAGAGAAGAAGTTTTTTTTACTGAAGGAAACACCTTTATTGGACTGCTTTGGTACTTCAGGACTACAGGGTGACTGAACGTAGAAAATGGCATCTCAAAGATATAAGTTGCCAATGCAGATGAAAGAAACCTATCTAAACAATGGGTAAATTTGAAAAACAGTAATCAAACAGCTACTCCAGAACTGCTGAACAGGGGATGTGTAACAGCTTGTACATGACACAAAACAGCCTACTTGGCAAGGTAAGAAAGTCACCTTGGATCCTACCTGCTTACCAATTAGCACATCCTTTATAAGTGTGACAATATTCTACACATGAGCATTCAACTCCAGAGAGAGGTTCCAAATGCTCTGATGATCTCCTGATGTGACTCTGCACAATCAGATCTGAGAGTATGTTATATATCTACATCTGTCCAAGAAATGAGATGCTAGAATTATCCTCACCTGGCCAGGTATAGTAGGATGGGGTAATTGACATGTTGTATTGGCTTGTCAAATACCATCAGAAGGAATTTCATCAGAAGACAAGTCAGCTTCTCTGACCATAGGTTGGAACTGTCCATAAGTAAACAAACATAAATTACCTATGGAGCATCAGGAACTGGTATCATCACCAATGTCAATTAGTAAGGTCATTTTAGGATGCATCTTGCACAGACAACAACTCTGGAAACATCTGCTCTGCACCTTTCTTATGGCACTGAAAAAGGCTTTTGTGGAATGTAAAAGAAGCTCTGCAGGTTTATTATTCTCTGTGTAAAACTATAAAATGTCCCAAGTGGTGAAAACAGCTGTTACTGACACAGAAGGTACCACTTTCCCTTCTCACAAATCGTTTATGTTGGAATAGATGTCTTGAAATCAGTCAGTCCAACCTGCCTGCTCAAGCAGGATCAGCTAGAGCAGGTTGCCCAGAACTGTCTCTAGCTGGAGTTTTGATTTTCTCTACAGATGGAGACTCTACAACCTCCATGAGCAGCATGTACCAATGTTTGAGCATCCTCACAGTTTGAGTTTTCAGAAACTCTTTCCCTCTTTGGTAAATCCTAAAATTATCAAAGACTTACATTTTACTAGGTGCAGAAAACATTTCACACATTAACTAATACACACTAAAATTACACACATTCAGTTCTACCTTGTACTTTAAGCTGTCTTCTACAACAGAGAATAAAATTCCAAGTCTATTGGTTTGAGAGACTAATAATAATAAGCACTCTGTAACTTTGCTCATCAGCAATCTGTGCATATTAGATATGAGGCATTAGCCTAAATAGTTTGAAGCTGCCAAGGCATTTTGCCCACAAAAGGTGAAGGTCTAAGCTGCCAAACCCCAGAATAATACACATCCACTTCTTATGTACCCTGGCAGCTAAACAGTGAGTCAAACTCACCAGGGTACTTTGCTTATTATACACAGAATTCTTGACTGAATTTTAGTAACAACTCAACATGGCTTCAGGGTTATTTTAACCTGTGGCCAATCCCCAACTGCAGGTCCAAACTGCATAGCCACAGAAATAACAAGCATAGCAATGCCAGGTTCAAAGTGTTTTCTCTTTACGTCTAAATCTAAGATAAATGTTATTCATGCCACATTGTGCAAATATAACTGCAAGGATCCAACTCTAAAAACAGAAGTGGTAGGAAAGTAAGAACTAGTAATGAGTGGTATTACTGCTACCTCAGCCCAAATAAAAAAGACTGGAATGTTTTGCCGAGTTAGTTGATGACACTTTCCTCTGCAGCAACTAGCCTCTAAAAAGGTATCAGAAGAACTTATCAAGAATAAGCTTCATCGCAGTGTTGCTGTGATTACATTTTTAAAGCAAATAAAAACTACAAATGGAAGAAATTTCTAAATCAAAAAGAGTAATGCGTGACAAGAGAATTTAAAATTGTGTTCTGAAATAAAATCTGGACGTAGGGACCAGCCAACATTCGCAACAAATCAGACACTATAGAAAGTCGCATGCATTATGTTCTACTTGCAAACATTTAAACCTGTCTTACAGTTATAATTTAGACATTATGAGAACCAAAACTGCCTCTCCCATCCAAGACTCTTGCGGACATTTCTGTTTAATAATCACCATTAGCTCATATGTTTATTTCTGTCAGGGCACAAGAACTGATCCTGAATGTATCATATAATTAAACAGCATCATAAAATTAAACAGGTCAGAAGAAGAAATAATACTCTGGCTAGGACACCAAAAAAAAGAAGTAGCTGCCAGGAGGACAAATTAGCTAGCAAACTACCTAACGGCACTCTGAACTTTTACTTATAGATGTAAACTGACTACTTGGCAAGCTTTCAGAAAAAGAACCTACCTCACTGAAGCTACAGCAACAAACAAGTACAACCAGTTCTTGAGAAAAACCATTTAATAATCTGCACTGTTCTTACTGCTAGGTGAGAACTACACTAACAGTCTTTGGGTGGTAAAGTAAAATAAATGGTGCCAATTACACCCGAAATACTCAAGATTTCCATCATTATTTTTTCAAGCTCTCCCTCAAGAGATTAGTGGAACTTACATTGCAGCAAGAATTAGTTCCTAAAAAATCCTATACACCACCTTACTTTCTAAAATCTTCCTTTAGAGATACATCTAAAAGACAGTAAAAAACCAAAAACTTTGTGACTGGGTTCGGGGTTAAACCATGACACCAACTACAGGGAAGTTTGTCATTTATATAAACAATCTTTATTTCTTATTTTCTACCATTGGACATGAAGATTTTACGTCACCCATTGCTACGAAACATCCGCAGCCTTGCCAGGGCCATGTAATTTATCACAACCAGATGGTGTGCTGTCAATAAAGGAGGGGGCTGCTATCATTCCAGGGCAGAATAATTACCTTTCCTTTGAACCAAGGACAATGTTTTCAATAAAAACCCAAAGCTGTTTAATGCAACTTCCAGTCTGTCAAGACTCCCACTGTGCAGCTCCAGGATTCATTAGACTCACCAAAGTGAAGGAGACCATTTGTTAAAAGCACAGCACAAGTATCGCAGAGGACATTGATGACAAAATTTTAAAAAACCCCTGAACAGTTGAGATATTTTGAATCCTCATTAAAAGCTTTTAGCATAGACTTTTTTAATCATAAATTTTACAGGAAAAGTAGTCGTATTTCATTAATATGCCACCTATGTCCCAGGCCTTTTAAGTAAACCATGGAAGATATTCACTGCTCTGCCATGCACCTCTTCGGCTTTGCATTTTTGCATCTCAAAAGCCAGAGTTGCAACATTTATTCTGGGAGGAAGACTAATAGTTAAAGGTTGTACATCACAGAGAATTAAAAGCTAACGAAGAACAAGAAGCTGTCTCTCACACACCAAAACACTACCAGGCTGACACTCCTCTGACATCTTGAAAAACATGGCAATCACAGTGGAGTAATTTAAGAGGACTGGACCTTGCAGTGTAATTTAAAAAGTTACAATACAACCAAATGTTACCTTCACTTTGAGCAATGTAAGAAACTGGACGAATTTCACTACACACTACATTTCCCCTTGAGTTTCAAACTACGCCAAATAAAAAAGCAGAAATTATTTGAACACTCATAGTGTTTTCTGAACCTACTTCCAAGCAAAAAATTGACTTTCAACTTGCCCTTCTTTCAACAGTACATGTTTAATGAAGTGGTTAAGAAACACATCCTTTTTTCATAACACCAGAACATTTTGTTCATCTCGAAAAAGTAGAATAACTCTCTAGCTTGGGAAATTAAATACGATCTGGAAGCCAAAGCGTGAGTATTTCCAGGAATTATATCTTAACAGAATAGAACAGAAATGTTCACATAGTTTCAGTTCAACAGTGGTAACCAATGTATTAAAAGATGGCTTAGCTCAGTTTACTTTTGATTGACCTTCTCTCTAACTCAGATCAAATCAGTATATTCTTTTCTTCATGTAGCAATTGCCTAAAGGATGCTATTATAGATTCTATTACATTTTATGTATGATTTGCAGACTTAGAAGAAAAATATATTCAGGGAAAACACAACAGAAAACAAAAAAACCAAACAACCACAAAATTGAACAGCATTAAGACTTGTGCAAAGTCTTAGCTGACAAATTTCTGCTTATCACCTCCAGAAGCTGCAGTAAGTAGCTGATGACTTACCATCCAGAAGACCACGACTCATTAAAAAAAGATAGAAGATAAAACACAATCCTTTGGTTCTCCCAAGAATCACAGTTATGTGCATGTACAAAAAGCTTCACAGGGAAAGAGTAAGTTGCCTTCTCTGGCTGAACGAGTAAGGGTAGCTCTTACCTTAGGATGTCAGGGTGCAGCCCCACCAGAATTTCAAATATCACTGGAAAATCTTTGTTGCTCACTCTTACTGAGCACATGCAGTGGGGACATAACACAATGGAGACAGCAACTGATAAACTTACACAGATACACATCTATTTTTGCTAACACTTAAAACTCTTCTCAGATTTTAAGCATTTCTTGCACCTATGCAGTTGCCTTCAAAGGAGATTTTGTAGGCTTCTCCAAAGACCAGACACAGGTGCACAGCAACTGACACTCAGCATGCAAAGAGGCACACAAGAATAAGCTCAATGCCCTTGACAAGGTAGAGGCTTCCGTTTGTTTTCCAGTACGTGACAATTAGTCTCACCCTGACAACAAAACATTTTTACTGTTCTTGTTTTGTACAACATTGTTATCTCCAACTCTGCCATATTACATGGAGGGTATACTACAAAATCATCTTTTTTGAGATTCTCTGACAGCTATAAAGCATTAGTGTTGCCACTGCTATTAAAGCTATCTTAATGAAAAAGTAGAGAAAACAGAAATCAGTCAATCCCCAATCAAGCTAAACGCAACTAGAAACATAAATGTTTACATGAAGAAAATACATTCAGAACCACCAATATCAACTGATGCACTGTACTTGGAAAAATAAAGCCAAAGAACACAGGCTACAGCACAGCACAGATGATCAGCTGCTAACTATGTCAGCATTTACATCAAGGCAGAACCAGACTGCAGCATGTTCAGAACCTTCCACTTGGATCAATCTGCTCTAGTAAGAGACTGAAGAAGTGATATCAGCTTCTAATTAACACCATATTAAAATCATGTAATACAACTCTAAGGACAAACATAGCTGAACAGTTTTCATGTAGGTTTTATTATGACTCTACCTTCTAGATTGTAATTTAGATTTCCTAATATTTCTGAATTTTCTAGAGCCAGCAACTGAATTAACCTATTTTATTAACTGAAACACCTTAGTCCCTCTTGACACACAGAATGAATTGGCATCTGCACTGAGATGTAATTACATGAAACGGGGGGGACACCCCAGAAAAGCCCCCAACTAACAAAAAACACAAGGCACCAATGACCAATTTTGCTGAGCTTTGTGCGAGCTGTAAAGAAGTGAATTTCAGTACAGTTCTGGGGAATACAGAGTTTTAAAGGCTCCACTGGTATGCAACATCATAGGTTGTCTAGTGACCAGCATTTTTAAAAATACCAGATATTTTCAGCATTCTGATAAAAATACAGCCAATAGAATACACCAACTATTTCAATGGATGAACTTTCAAATCTCTCCTGTTTAAAATATTGCTACACAACAGCACCAACACACAACTCTTTGGTACATCCAAAAGACAGGATTATTTGTAATTTAATATGGAAACATTTCAGCTGTCTTAATACCAGGATAATTCCTACACAAGTCTGGCATTTGAGACATGCCACATATTTGTCACTGAAGTGCGTGAATTTTTGTACTGTTATGTGAGGTTCATCAGTTGATGCCTTGTTCATAACACTACCTCCTCCTCCCACACATTCACTCTCAGGTTGCTGACGAGATCAGCCCTCTGAACATGGAGCTTTTCCATCAGGCCATTTATTTGTTCTATAAGGTACCTCCAGTCCTCAGGAGTTCACAGCTAAAGGGATACCAACAGCCTAATTTGGCTGTAATTCAACAAAATGCATGTGTTTACATTTGTCAACCTTTAAAAGAGATCTTAAGAACCCCTGGGCTTGTAGCAATAACCTTCACAAGGTTTAACACTTGAGCTGCAGCGCTTTTTACCCCAATTTTAAAAACTGCCCTTTCCCTCTGTATAGATAAGAAAATGACACACAACAGGGATATGGAGCCATTACCATCGCAGACTCCCTGTGTGATAATCAGAGGAAATGATCTGCTGACCTCAAGCAGCCTTTGAAGTCTGCACAAACATTACCTAAAGAAGAGGGAAGTACTATTCAGCAGGACATACATCCCCCCTAGGCCTGCCTCTGCAAAAGCTCCACTGGACTAGTGGTTCTCTCAAAACCTGAAAAAACCTGGGCTGCCAGAAAACTTGTGGTGATAGACAATGTACAAGACTGCTACGAAACAGACTTTGTATATCAGCATTTCATTTAAGCCTAACATGCAAAAACTGTCATGCTGCAAGCATTGATTTCTTTTCTTTAGGTCTGAATTGCTAACAAGTTAGCATCAGGGAAAAACAAAACAAACCAACCACAGAAAATCCAGTTCCCCCAAAAAACCCGCCCCAAATCCAACCACAATTTCCATTCACATTTATACAGGCTTTTATATTATGCGAGATAGCATGCAAAGTAAAATGGAATTACTCCTATTGTTTAGTGTCATCGGTCCCTTGATTTTAAAGATACAGAAATTATAAAATAGTAGATCCACATCGCATAAACAATCTACAGAAGTTATCCATGTAAATGGGAACCACATCCTCAAGCATCATGCCAACTTGCACTTTATTTCAGTAACTCAGTTTCAAGAGATGGAAAGTCATAATACCATCTCTTGCCTCTTCTCTGCATAGTCAAAATGCACTTTGAATTACAGCAACCTGCCTTTTTAACACTTAGGGAAATCTAAAAAGACTGCTGGTTGCTGGTACCATCAGATTCCTTAATGACTACTAGAATCACGTGTACCTAGTAATTTGCTTTTACCCAGTACTAACTCAGTGGTATACCAGACACTGCAGAAATAGCAACTGTCTCTGCTTTAAAGTTCACACAACACAGAGGTAAAGATCCCATGCTCTCCAGTTGTGTTTAGTGTGACTTTTTGTAGGAAATCCACCTAGACAGAAATAGGAGTTGATGTCTTTGATGAAGAATGGATCTTGTCCAAGGCAACAACAACAAACAAAACCAAATCAAAACACTGCCTTCTGTCAGAAGGCTGTCAGAAACACACAAGTCCATTCCCACTTAAAGTAGAAGTCAAGATAATACCTGGTCGATTAAGTTGATAAAATCATCCATGAACTCTCTTTTGCCATTAAAAAAAAAAAAAGAGTAAGAAAGCAATAGCATGTGCCTGTGTATCTAAAAATCAGTAAGACTGGCAGAAGACAAAATTATTTCATATGCAAAGAATTGCATAGGAACAACAGTTGCATTTCATGGTCACATTACACTCATCTCTTCTGATAATGATTCAAGCCCTGTTGCAGTGAGAGAGACTAGGCTCATGAGACTCAGAAGGGTTCCCTAAGTCCAACCCCACAAGCCACTACCATATTTTTCCACACAGAACTTTTCCAGAGGCCGAATTTCTACTGAAAGCAGCTTAAGTTCTCTCTAGAGTTATCATACCTAAATAGATAAGCTATGCAAAGAAAATCCACTGTGATAGAAAATGAAAACAAAAGCACACTACCAGCCAACTTTACTGTGACACTGAAGGATTTGCTGAAGAATAGCAGTATTGCCTGCAAAAATTCCCCTACTACCACCCCCCTAGTCAATCCAGAAAGCCATTTCTGAAATGTAATTCACAATAGTTGTTCATGTTTGTTTATACCTTGCTCACTGTATCTGGTTGCACTGCTGTCACATGACTAAAATTCCCCGCATCCTAACAATTATGATTTACAGTCGTCTTTATTTTGAAGGTGAATGTATAAAGCATTGGTTCAGATCAATGGGTAATTTTAAATAATTAAAATTAAGGCTATCTCTCCAGAACAAAGAAATTAAGTTTGTGTTGCCTGGGTACATGCTTTATCTAACTCTACATATTAATCACCAGGAGGATTTGTAGGATTGTATTAACACATTAGCTCATACAGATTTTGTACTATCACAAATGCAGTCATGATAATAGCACTCATAATCATTAAAAAGACAGCTGTACATATCCTGCTTGGCAGCTATTCTTGTGTCCTGCTGAGCAGAAAGAAAAGAAATGTGCGCTCGTCAGACTATTCTCATGAACCAGTTATGGCACCTTCACCATAAAGTCAGAACCATGAAAAAAATTACCTTTATATAGTTTCAATAAAACTTAGCTTGCCAAGTTAATTGAATTGTTGAAAAAAGCAAGCCTTTAAAACCTTCTATTTTCTTTTTATTATGATACCATGGACACTCAAATTTAAAAAGCATATCTTTGCTCGTAGAAATCTCAAGAGAAAGCATCAGTGAAGAAGAGAAGAGACAGAACAAAAAAAGACTCAAACCTTTGTACAGCACAAATAAGTTGGCAGGCCTTTATGGCAGACAGAAGCCACAGAGTGCAAAAACATCAGGAACACATACAAACACCACATTTCTTTAGAAGCTAAGGAATGTGCAAGCTTTGACAAAGCATATTATATTAAGGATGTTTATAATCTACTTCCATGGAGACAGTTCAGTAGCTTTACAACATAGCAACAAAGAGCGTGAACTGTATTTTCCATCTGTTTTGGGCAGACTGTTTTTTACAGTGGAAGTCAGTATCAAAGCTAACTGTTCCTTATGATTTTAAACAGCAACACAAGGAGGTAAAGAAATCCTCTTTTCCTTTGCAGAACAAGAAAAGATGGAGGATATGAATGGCCATTAAAAATATATACAAAAATATGTGATGAAGACCTCTTGTTTCAAGCAGGAAGTGCTACACATAATGTAGCAGTCACCTAGTTTCAGCTAATATTACTGTATTTATTAATTGTAAAATATCATACAGATGCAAAAAACCTTACAGAACAAGACAGATTATCACCTCCAGCTGAACGTGCGATAAGAACAGCAAAGCAGCCACTTTCCACATTTTAAGACAGCTACAATCAAAACTGGAAAGATATGGTCAATATAAAGCATGAAATCAGCTTTAGGTCAACCATGAGAACACAAATGACAGCTTTGTAAGTACTTCTTCCACTTCCCAGAACACAGTGCCATTCCCCTTGTTTACCAGGTATCTACAGAGCTTCCATGAAGACACTGTTATGGAAATCCACTGTTAGGGAAATCTTCACTTCATGATGAATTGTTGAAAGAACGAAACCAAGACAAGACAAACACTCATAGTGGAGTATTTTTTTTATCCACATAACACCTTCCACAGGTTTTCTTTGGTACTATAGTTTCTAAGTTAATTAGATACCAAAGTCTATCAATTCAACCATGATATTAGGGGACAATATCCAGAATCAACAGGCTACAAGCTACTAATGCCTTCTTCCTAATGGAGAAAACGTCACCAAAAAAACTCAAACCAAAACATAAAAAACCACCAATCAAAAAATTCCCCAACAAAACCAACCAAAAAACCCCAACAAAATGGCCGTGTAGCCTGCTTTTACTCCAAACTACGCTCATTTCTCTCAAAACATAATAAAGCAAGAAGATACAAGAATGAAGCATTATAAAAATGAAAAAGATTAAAATCCGATACAAATGACTGCATACAACACAGGTTATAGCCAAAGCTATAGGGTTAGGAAAGATGAAGAGTCTGACAACCATACCCAATGTCACTGAATGCCCTGTGTTAACAGGAAACACCTCCCAAAATCAAACTTGGAAGAATAAAATTAGCTCTGTTGTGTTCAGAAAAAAAGACAAAACGATTTTCCTTAGAATTCTCAAATACAAGAAAAGTCTTCAGGGAAATGTAGCGAAGTATAGTCTGTGTGGTTTTATGGAAAAGTTATTTATTAACAGTACTAACATTTAGTCTGTCAGTATAGTTATCCTGCCATTAGGCACATCACTAAGAAGTTCATGGTGGAATCCACAGACTGGACAAGATAGACAAGTACTCAACTTTAGAGCAGTAATTCAGTAGCCCTTCTGACTGATCTTTAATACACTAGCTTCCCTATGGAACTCTTGCTAGCTGGTAATAAGGGGGTTTTTTTACTGCATTTTAAAAAAAATTTTACATCAAACCAGTATAAAAGCACAAAGTTTTAGAACATCCATAGGCCTTAATCTATTCTTCTAAAACTCAGAGAAAGTTCAGCCAAATAGAGGGATTTGTAGTCACATAAATCACAGGCAATAAGGTAGACGAAGAAACAGTGCAAATTAACTGCATATGACTAGCAACAATCTTCCCCCTCATTCCCTACAGCTGCATTAGCCACACACTGAAGTGCTGCTCTTAAATATAAAATCAGATAGGAATATTCTAAGTACAAGAAACAGTATTCAGCAAAAGTCAGGTGACTGGTCACACTCCACGTCAACACCTTAAAAGCTTCTAACAGCATTGCTCCTGAAGCAGGAGGGGCTAATGCTCAAGTGCTAGCACAGCAAGGCTTGTCATTCACTGGAAAAGACACACCAGCCAGCAACGAAGTGTCCACCTTCCGTTACAAATAGCCAATAATCAGCTTCATCTAGAAGCAACAAATAGAGCTAGGGCATCCATTCTCTTACCTGGGTAGTGAGGTGTCCCTGAGGGGATATCACCTGAGGGGTGGGATGTGTTTGACTACCATACTCTTTTGGCAAACTCCTTTGGGAGGTGGCAGCCATAAACACTGAAGTACCATCTTCTGGCAAAACTGAACAGAAACCAGCTCTATAAAGAAACAGTGCCAAGAGTACTATAAAACAGTCTCCATGAACTTGAGAAAATAATGAGATCCTACACAGAAGTAAGCTTTGACCAGTAACTGATATTGTAAGGTACTATGAGAAGTATTTATCGTTGTGTTAGTCTGAAAATCCAGAAAAGCAGCCTGGCAGACAGACTACCTTCTACTATGTCTATTGGTAGAAGTATCCCTAAAGGGCTAAAGAAAGTGAACAGAATAGGTCTCAATACCTACTTTTCATCAGTGGTACTTAATGGGACATTATGGAATGGAGCACATTAAGTCTCAAAGTTTTCTGTCCCTCAACACGACTTTGATATACCTCCCAATATAATACTGCTACAGACTTCACCTAACACAAGGCACAATGGGAGAGACAGGATGCTGCAAGTGTTTTAAGTGCTCTTTACTAATGTGTCCTAAAATTAAGAACTTCCACGCTGAACAAGTTGGTTTGGTTGGTTTTTTTCAACAGAAAGCTTAAGTATGAAGTCATTGAGAAGGCAATACCTGAATCTTTCACAGAGATCTTCATACATCTTTCTGTGAAGATTTTGATCCATTCAATAAGACATTCTGCACAACACTTCAAGTTTCTCCTTTGAGATCAAAGATGCTTATAGCCAAGTTCATCTCATGATGAAAATTATAGCCTGAAAATTTCCCACCAAGTCAGAGCTGCCCACATCTGCCTGTGTATCTGTTATAGTAGTCATATTTGTCCTTCTACAGTGTGCTCTCAGATATACCCTAAAACTCTGCAATAATTTCAACAGGAAGGGTGTTGAGCTTTCCCATGTTAGTAAGTTGTATTTGGCAAGAAGCTCCTGGTATCCTGCCACCTGGAACTGCAGTGAGGTGGAAGAGTAGGCTTTGTGCCTGAAAATGCCCAAACCCTGGAGACCTTGTCTCTCCTTTGACATTTACAGACTTATTTTTCCCTCACAGCTCTGTTTTCCAAGGATCCTGGAAAGATCAAAGCTGTGCACATAAAACCCACAATTGCCTCTACAATGCCAGGTCCTGAACAAAAAGACACTTGTCAGGAATATAGCTGTAATCCTCGAAAAGACAAGCTATTTTCAGTAAAGACTGGAGGTACTAAACATTTTGCTTCCAGCTCTTGGAACAGTTATTATGTAAGAGTAACACATCTGTTTGCACAGAGTAGTTAGTTCTAGAGATGCTAATTGCACGACAAATGAGTTCCAGTGCCCATTTAGAGCCTGAGTTTGCCAACACACTTACACGATACAATATTAAGCTGACCAGCTGGAAGGCAAGCTTGAAAGTCTGAAAAGCTTCAAAAGTATTTTACTGGCGCCTGGCTTTTCTGGTTTTGTTTTTTTCCTTTTTTTTTGCAATCCCAATGTCCATGGGCAAGCAGTTAAGAAATCTTAGGAGCTGCTAGCCAACATGAACTTGAGAAGCATGCATACTCTGTAATACATTTTCCCCCATGTAGGCAGTATTGTAACCACAACTTCTCCACTATTCAACAATTAGGCAATAACCTGAACATTAACAGAAGCTTACTTGTGGCAGAAAGAAACCCTACAGGTTGGTTCATCCTGTCCTTGACAAGTTAATTTGTCTTGAACTAAACCCCAATTCTGAAACTAGACTACAACAGAATCTGCTCAATCGTATTTAAAGCAATCTCAAATCTCTCCCCTACCTATATGCTCTTAAAACATAGTAATTGGCATGCAGGTTTTTCTGACAGCTTCTTCCTTCAAAGATTAAATCTGTACTATCTAAGAAAGTTTATTAATTCTGAAACATTAGCAAACACCTGCACTCCAGTATGACAAAAGTACACACTGTAGATTGTCAAAGATTGTCTGCATTTGGGAATTTGTGGTAGGTCAACTGCACTGATGTGAAACGGCATGGAGTTGACCTTGTGCCAACCACATTTTCCATCAGAAACCCCTAAAGCAGGCATGGACTGTAGCTCAGCTGGCCTGCGAGTCCCATGTAGCCTAACATAGCCCACAGAAAGGGCTTCCTTACTGACTACTACCTGTTTCCAAAGAAGATAGAAACAATTATACTACAAAGTCTTCATAGAAGTCTCTATACTGCAGACACTATTGCAGTACTAGTATTAATTTCTCTATGTAGAAAAATAGTGCAGTTGCCCGGACTGATGATAGGAGGTAGTGCTTGTGTGGGTCATTCAAGTATTTTCTAAAAACTCCGCTCTAGTAAATCATGTACCACACCAGGAACCAGGAATTCTTTTTCACACTTACCCTGAGAGAGAGTGCACATCACCTTATGTGTGCCTACTTCCATTGAAATGCTTTACTTTAATGTTACTGATTCAGAAGTCTTTTAGTTGCCCTGTTGCTAACAATATATACTAGTAACCTGCTAGCAGTATTTTCTCCTTTCCCTGTATGAGCAGCACACATTCTGTAGAAACCTGGCACCTCATATGCTATTGAGAGTAAAAAGTGAGCCACACATTTTAAATCAAACATAGTATAAGAAACGAAGAAAAATTAAATGACTTCAACAAAGCAACATTTCTAGTTGTATTTCTGCTATGACAGATCAGTGTCTAGTCTGTGAAGACACAGGACGACAGCTCATACCATAGAAGAAATAGCAAGAACCAGAATGTTATGAGAACAAAGCAGGTGTACACATATAAATGTTTATAAGCTCTGTACAAACACCATAATGTTGAATAAAGTCCAAAAGAAGAGGCACTGAAGAATTTTCACATTCCAGTGTACAACACAAAGGATACAACTCTGTTAATGTCTGTAAACACTCTTCAAAGCATCAGAGACTGAAAGATTTCTCCTGCTCAGCTCAGGTTAAAGCAATTTTTCTGGAGGCTTGCCATGCTCTGTGGGAGGGAGGTAGGGGTGCAGCAATAAGCTGGATTTAAAAGATCCTCAGCTGGAAGTACAAATACAGAGAATGATGTTTAAAACTGTTAGACCCCTGGAGAGAAGCAGGAAACTCTCTTTATGACCCCCGGAGTATTTGTTTTTCCAACAGTTTCCCAGCTCAGCTTGAGATTCTCAAGGGCAGCAACAAAAAAAAAATTTCACTTTGCTCAAATTAGTTTTGACTGATCCCCAGGTTCCCAAGGTGATAATTTAACACCTCATTAACAAGTGCATTAGTGGAGGAAATTCAAATGAACCGATTTTAATGTTAATTGAATGTTTTCAGCCTCAGCCTGCAGAAGGAGTATTTCCCCCTTGGAGTACAACAGCAGTCACTGCTTCCATTTGGGGATCTACTGCTAGCAGTGAATGGCAAAGTACAGACTTCATTTATAAATATACCATAAGCTACTTAAAATTCAATTCCAGGTGCTGAAACATGGACTATTCCTTCATTACTGCTTATGTTTATACTTCCATATAATTCTGGTTTGTCTTTGGAAAGAAAAAGGTAATGTTATGAAATATCCAACTTCAAGAAACCCACTGATTAGGCAGATGATTGGACTGCTGAAGTCATATCTTCACTTGAGGGCTTGATTAACCACATCGAAGTTAAAACACTAATTGCACTCTTTTCTCCTCCAGAATTTAAGCAGACCATTTAAGCTTAGTTTGGTTTGATTATTTTTTTTTCCCCAGCACGCTTCTCCCTGGGCACAGTAACAGTATAACAATGGTCCTGAATTCTAAACAGCTCAGTTATGCTCAATTCTGTGCCAAGACAGCTGTACATTCTTATTACTTCTTGTTATAATTGGTTTAACCACCTTCTCTGATTTAACTCACTCAATATTGTTGCACATAGCAATGGCAAGAGTAGAAATTGATCAAAATTTTTTTTAATGTTTTCACCAATGAGATGGAATCAATTACTGGCTCTTCACAGCTGAGGTGCTGAGACAAATACCAAACAGCCTCTGTGCTGACACAAATACCAATCAGCCTCTGTGCTGACTGACCAGCCTTCAAAGAGCAGTTATTATAGCAGCTGGGATGGCCTATGCAACTGCTACCTCCATTGAACTACGTGGGATAATAATCCTTCATTTCTATACAGTTCTCAAGACAACAGTCACTCAAAATTTAAGAGCCATCTTTGGCAAGGTCTACCCACAATTTATTCTATACATGCTATGTATGGCACTGTGATTAGGCCTTCTAAAACTGATATGGAAGACAGTAAACTCGTTACAAATGTCAACATGTGTAATTACTATTACTGAGTTGAGGTCTATGGAAAGAAGTAGTTCACCTCTTTTACAAGCCATTAACACTGCCATCTTTACTTCAAACTTAAAACACACCTGGAATTAAGGCTCATCTTCAGTTTTCAATACACAGGAGAGCAAACTAAGTTTCACCTCTGAAGGTGGTTAACCAGTCCCTGGACTGGTTTTACTTTGTATATTTTGATTTGCCTGCATCTCACTTGGATTACTTATTATTTTCTTCCACTTGCCCCCAGCAATGGTATCAGGGCAACAAACAGGCTGGGTCCTGAACAGCTACAGTGCTAACAGAACTCCGCTTGTACAGGATGTATCACTGGCTCTTGTGTAAATAACAGAAACGAGTCAGCTGGATTCCCAGTCCTAGTGAGGTTGTAGTGGCAAAAAAATCCAGCTTTCAACTCAAACCGAACCATTGATGCTGAAAAATTCACCAAGACAGGTCAAGTACTTAACATCATAAATCACAACAATGTCTCATTTACCATGACAAGCACCAAGCTGTCTCATTTTCCCTACAGTCAATTTAAATACCAGCAAGAATCAAGTGGCTCTATAGTACGGCTTTCCAGAACTCCATTCCAAGAATAAAATTGTCGTCTCTTTGTATGTATACTATGACCCTGAAAAGTCTGCTTATTGTGTCTTTCTATTATCATTGTTTAAAAAGCTCCTTTATCTACAAAACTATCTGAAATTCATTCATTTCGTAGCTGAACAGAGCAACATTCACCAGACCACTGACAAGCATCTGCAACACTTTCTCATTAAAGTTTTCAACCATAGTGACTTTGAATTGGAAAACAGTTGCAAAAGTTTGTTTTTGCAGAAAGAAGCCTTCTCCATCTCTCCTGCTCACCTTGCTCTACTATATATATATATATCAAAGCCAAATATGATGATATACAAGATAGCCATGTACATTGTCACCTGAGTTCTCTGAAGAGAGTCCTGAGGATGACTGTTCCTTTGAAGAAATTCTCAAAGGAATCACAGATCAAGTATATTTTAAGACCACATGATGGTCTTCTAGCTAATTACAGTGCAAGACAAGTAATGCAAAGTAAAATAGGACAGAGTATTGATCTCATAATGTAGAGGTGCTGCAGTACTGGAAGCACCACTACCAAGACCCTGTAATGTGGCTCTGACAATGCTTTAGCTGTTGGCATGGTTTTTGCAGTCTGGATGAATGACCTAGTAATATATTAATATATAATTATATTGCTGTAACTGTCTTCAAGGTGATTGAGGTTTGCTAGTCGCTTACATGCATACACATTACAAAGAATTAACAGATTAATTTGAATAGAAATGAAGACACAAGAAACTACTGTCCCAACTCAGGCAGCACATTTGCATGCCTTACATTCTCTGTAGAGAAACTTTTCATAGCATCTGTATTTTGTCTGTGCTGCCTCCTACTAATATCCTATTTAGTCACTGCCAACTTGCTGGAAAAATCTGAAAGGAGACATTCACTTTTTTTAGTTACGTGAAGTTTTAGTAACTACAACACCTTATATTGTAGGTTTAGAATCTTCAGATGCTTCTTTAGATTCAGAAATAATCTGAAGAGAATTAACATATTCTAGCAAAATTATACACAAAAACCCTTTCACCTTCAAAAACTACTTGGTTCCTATTACTTAGTCTGTAGTTGAGGAATCTCTCAATCTGACATGACAATTTCCACAAAGATTTGATGCCATAGAGAACAGCAGGTTTTACAAACAGCATGTGGTAAACAGAAGCTGGCAGACAAAGAAGCTGCAAAGGCTCTTTTCAAGAAAGCATTCTTGAAGCCATTAAAAGATTTAGCTGAGGTCCAAAACATGAGTTTGGGAGCCAGCCATCTACTGTTCTGATTCCAGCTCCAGCTCCTATGCTCTTGTAAAACCATTGCCCTATCTCCGTTTCCTTCACCCATTGATTCAGCTTGACTAACTTAAAAGCAATGAAATTTTTGTAGTACACAGTCAATTCAGAGGTGCTTACCAGTGACCCAATTTAACACTATTTCTCCACTTGTCTTCCAGTTAACAACTATTACCAGCATCCATCTACTCCTTATTTATTCATAGTCAAACCAACTGTAGGTAGAGGTCCTCCAGAGACCCACTTGTAATTCCACAGAATCCAAACAGAAGTTTTTTCAGCCAGAGCCCTTAAACAAAGAAAAAATTTTGTCATGCTATCACTAATAAGATGCTCAGTTCACCCAACTGAACTTTTGCCAACTTCATCCACAGAAAATGTCTACAAAGTAATATTATCCCTAACGCCTTAAGGCAATTAAAAATTGCATGACTGGGAAACAGCACTCTGCAGAAAATAAACAGAAAAGCACTTTCATGAAGAAGTCATCCTATGAGGTGATTATCTTAACTCAAAGTTGACTTAGATGCTTAAAAAGCCAGTAACATTTTGATGAGACCTGTAGCTGAGAAATTCTGTGAGATTTGACAGGGTTCTGGCTATCCAGCTGTATGCATCACTCATGAAAACTGCTACAGTTCATATAGAAAGCAGACACACAGAGACTTCTTGGAAACGAGACACTTATCAAACACCACAACCACTCATTTTCTCATTAGAGTACCTAGGAATTCTGGTTCTTCTTGGCACCAAATGAGCAGGATGTAGCTCAACATGCATTTTAAGCAACATGAAAACAAAAAAGATCTTTTGAGTTTACTTTTTTGCCAAATTGGTTCCTGATCTGGTTGGCCTTTCAGCTCAGATGGATCTTGCTGGCATAATGGCAGGAGAACAGTCTGGAATGGAAGTTACTTCCATTCCCCTGGCTTGAACAAATACCACACTGTAGCCTCAGAAAGAGACAAAAATGCCTGAGTTTAAATACTGCAAACAGAAATCAGTTACACATTCCTTGCTTCCTGCTTCATTAAGCAAAACAGATACTGGAAGAAACCCAAAACAAGCAACGCCTAAGCAGACCACAGATTGCTGGCAAATTATCAGCGATAAAAAGCTCAAACAATTACTTTCAAGACTATGGCAAGACAACTTTTTGTGTAGTTTGAAGCTTGCTTAATATCTGTACTTGAGAGCAGGGAGTCAGCTCTTGGCTCTGGGTACAGGTCTCTCACATGGACCACTTGGAAACATTCAAAGCTAGCACAGATGCAGGCTGCTGCCCAGCTGTACTTGCCTCACTGATGATGTCTCTACTGAGCAACCACCAACACCAACTGTTGGCATTTAACTCTGTTCTCAGACAACGTAAGCAAATCAAATGAAATCTGTCATAACACAAAAATTCTCAACTCATTTCTCCAGTGAGCTTTTCCACTGTAAGTTATCCAGTAGATTGGTTGGTCAGTCAGATGATGCATGTTCAAAAGCCAATTAATTTCTTCAGCATACACCACGACCACCACCTTGTGGCCAGATGCCTCAAGCTCCCAGAACTCAATATATACTGCAGTTGGAATTCTAAGAGCCTCCAAACTGAATGCCACCAACAGATCCTCAGCAAACCACACTGTCATCCTGTGTGAGCTGCTCACAGTTTAATTACCTGTGAAGAGGGAAAAATATCCTACATGCAAATTGTACCATTTCAGTTTCAAGGCAGCTTAAAGAGCTATTCATTTCATGCTGTAACTGAAGGAACCTGCTACCAATAGGCAAATGAGACACAAGAATTTGTCATGACTTTGCCCAGACAGTAGTACAAATTTCCCCTTTTGTACTTCTATAATGAAAAAGGAGAACTAAGACAGCAAAGACAAATACCCTGAATTTCTTCTCCTAGTCCATTATTAAGTTCACTGATTTTGAAAAATGCCTCTAGCTCCCCAAGTAAAATGGGATTTCAGAAACATTTCCATACTTACTTTAACTGAGATGCAAATATCAAATTATACTAGAGATGAAAACTGAAAGCAGTGCTCCTGCAGTAAACCAGCACACAACTGTAAAAGATGCACAGCAAAATACTCTGAAAGCAATGTCTAAAGTGGGGCAAATAACAAAGGACAGAAAACGGGAAGAAAAGGTAGCAAGAATTGCTTGACAGAGAACAGAAATCAATACAAGAAAATAGTACATCTTAGATAACACTAAGATGACTTACCACTACCTGAAAACGCTTTATGCTGTTACTAGACTGACCTGCCAAGTAGGACTGTAAACTGGTTTACTGCTCCAGAAATTCAACCCTACACGTACTAATAGATAATTACGGAAGTCTCCACTGAATGTGTTATCTGTCAAAGTGATAGAGGCTCTTTTTGGCTTTCCCTTTCTACATGCTTACTGCTAGAAAGACTCACCAACAGTTGTACCATCTTCACCCATAATGCACTTCACAGAGGTGATGATTTGCTCCACAACAGGAGGTGACATTGATGTTGCATACGCCGCACTGTGAGAGTATGTCCTGAGGTAATCAATCAGTTCCTAGCAAAACACAAGAGGCATCAGACATAGCCTTCCCAGCACTCAGACAAATGCTTCTGTCATATCTTTAATCATAATAAAACAGGGCAGTACAAAAAAAAAAGGACACTACAAAAAACAGGGCACCACCTCTTTCAAAATGTTCTGTAAGAGAAAAAGTACCTCAAGGATTGATTTTACAGTACAAGAAATAAACAACTGAAATGTGAACAGCAGGGACATGACAACTCATAATAATGTCACAGGGCAAGAATGCGTGTTGATCAGAGACAAATGTCTATGACACGCTTGTTTAGCTAACACCATCAGCAGTGGATTGCAACAAGGGTTTGCATTATGTTTGCATTACTTAAGATGTTCTCAGGGTGAGTTTCCAAAGTATTTATTACAACAGTGGGAATATAAAGAAAACTAAATAGTGGGAAGCAGGATCCATAGGTGCTTATGTATCATACTCAATATACTTTTCTCTCCACAAAACCACCAAACAAAGGAACAATTCAGAAACTCATCTCTCTTGTTCACCATCACAATATAAATAAAGCAGCAGGTGTAATTTACAAGTGCAAAAACCTCAGCCTAACCTTTCTGCATTTCCCAGTTAAATACATATGCTATTTTTGTCAGAGGGCAAAAGCAGGTAATACAGGAACAAAGGACCAACACACCTTACATCCAGGCTGCTTGTTAACTGTAACAAAACAATGCTAAAATACCACCCTAGCAAAATATTATAAACATCAGTACGAATGCCAGGACAGATTCTGTCTTTTGCTACCATAAAATGAGTAACGACAACTCTGTAGCTATCATAAGCTGCAAATGCATTATAAAAATGTGTGCAAGTGTTCTGTTGCTGTCTGCCTAGGGTCAGAGTTAAATAAAGGAAGTTGTAAAGGGACTTTCAAATAAACTAGCAAGAAGATTTAAGGCCTCTTACCTCTGAAGCAATCACTCAATCAATAGCTAAAACACAGTTGCAAAGGGCTCTTAGCTGCTTTACCTTATGCCATGGAGTTAATCCCACTAGCTCACTACTTTTGGAAAAAGATTGATATGATGTCTTTTTCTGGGGACATTGTCAAAGTAATTTTAATCTAACTATAGTAAACACCCTACAAGGACTATCTCTAAGTTCCATCTCCATTTGGATGGGTGGAAGTAATTATCATAATTAATATGTAAAAAAATTATTGTCCTGGTAGGAAAATGGTAGAATTTTACCCTCAAATAAAGCTTAGAAGCCTGATCTGTGAGATCAGATATTTTTTGCTATGAGAAAGTTGTCACAGGGAATTGTCTACACCACCCCTCTGAGAATTAGAGGTTTGGCAAGGGCAACATTTTCTAGCTGTACTTTCCAATAGAAAAGAGACAGTAGGCAAAAAAACCCATAAAAACTCCAAACCCACAAATATACAAAATGACAAAATAAACAAACAAAAACCCAAACAATCAACCAGCCAAAAATAAAAAAAAGCAGGGGAAAAGTGTCTTTTCAGAAGGCAAGCTGTTTGCGCCCAGTGAAAAACCAGTTCTACCAGACTAATCCAAGAGGATTTTCCACCAAACAGGTTGAAAAACTCAAGCTTTTGGCATTTTTCCTTCAAGTCTCATTAAAAGTAAAATCAAAAAATCCCTGTTTCCTGGCTCCTAGCAGTTCCTAGAAAGATATTACATCACCACTGTACATTCTGCAAACTGAGATTATCACTGACCATGGGAGAACTATAAACAATTATGAGGTATTTTACAAGACTAGACTGTTCTGCACTGCAGACTTTCACAGTATTACACAGTATGTAAAATTATGAAACAAATGGACAATAGGGTACTTGAGAAATAGATTAACTTTGAAAATCTTAATGAAGAATTCCACCACCTGCCTGAAATGGGCTTCACCACCAGCCTTGAGATTCCCAGCTTTTTACCTTCTTGCCCCCAATGTATCCTCCTGCAGCTCCAAAGCTTTTGGTGAATGTTCCCATCATAACATCCACATCTTCAGGACTGAGTCCAAAATACTCCACTACACCCCGGCCACTGGGACCCAGGGCACCTATACTATGAGCTTCATCAAGGTACAGATAGGATTTGTACTTCTTCTTAAGGGCAATCACTTCAGGCAAACGGACTATGGATCCCTCCATACTGTTGAGAAACAAAAATTCAGTATAAGTTGTTTTAATAATAGGGACCACCTTAGAGAGCCTAAAGTCACTAAGCTTTCACGTCTTCACACTCTTTCTGTAATTACAAACATCTAAAATTTGGTTGACACATCACAGCGTGCAGAGATGCACCTCTCTGCCTTGCACCTGGGGCCCAGATCCCTACTTTCTACCTGTTCAGCATCTCTGGGATGCTGACACACAGACTGAACAGCAGAAGCATCAGTAAGTTAGGGCACAGGAATGCATTCAGTGATAATTCACTTATAAAATCATTTCTATTTTACTTCCACCCTAATGTCAGTATTCTGACTTGACTTCTACTTACCTGTTGTTTCTAAGAACTGACTAGGCTCTCATGAGTAACACTCCAAAACACTCCATTTTGTGCTGAAAGTCACTATGATTCAAATGTCTAACACAGCTATGCCTACTGCTCCTACTCACTCTTAGCAAAAATATTAAATTTTTGCAATTCCATTCACACTAGCATAATCTAGGGAGCACAGAAAGAATGGAATGGACAAGCAACTTAAGACCTCAGCTCTGATATAAATAATCAGTTTTGATTCATTAATTTCTAAAATCTAATCAGGATGTGGGAAGCATTGTGGTAACACCAGGTGCAGCTACAGTTCTAGCAATAGAAAGCCCAGGATGTGAGACATACATAGTGTAATTTATTTCACAGATGAGACTAATGAAATAACTATGAAGTGACAATATTCATAGTTTGATTTGGCAAAGAAACCCAAACACTAAGCATTTAGATCTCATGTGGAGGGTCTTAGGAATATAAAGAATAGTTTGTACCTGTATATTCCTTCCACCAAGATAAGAATTTTTTTCCAGGGCCTCCGTGTACGAGGTTGCCCATGCACAATAGCATCTTTGAGCAGCTTCTCCAGGCTTTGCATATCTGCACCAGAAATTACTGTTAAATGGTACCAAAACAGCTACTAGCTTGCGCTTTGACATGACTAAAGACAGCAATACTCCAGAAATGCACAAATTGCTCCAGTGTGGAGGACAGACCATACACAAGTCAATAAGCACAGGCTTCATCTACCTACAGGCCCATAGATGAGATTGAAGGGAACAGGTGACTGTATGAACTCCACGGAAGAATTTCACCATTCTAGGCTAAAAGCACAAGTTAGAAAGTCAGGCACAAAGAAAGAAAGTGGGAAAAGATTAAAAATAAAAAAAAAAAAGGAAGGTATGTCACTGTGATGAAAAGAGAAGGCAATTTAGGTAGTAAGAAGGTATTTGCAGATAGAAATAATTTGGAATAGAACAAACAAGTTCAAGGATAATCAATTAAAGATAAGTAGAAGACAGACCAAAGTGCAGGACAAGAAGCAGGGCAAGTGTACTTTTCTATGTCTTTGTTTAAAATTGAAGGGATTGGAAGTGTGGAACAGGAAGCTTCTAAACCAAAAGGAGAAAAGGATTAAAAAAAAAATAGCACCAGTGTAGGAAAGAGGGCAATGTTCAGCATATCAGAAACTAGACAGATGAAGCTGTTAGTAGAAATGTATTCTGAAATCTTGCTAGCTTTAGCTACAAACACTTTACAAGATCCTAAGAGACCTAAATAATGTGAACAAATAAATACATGTGAAATCAGTCCTGAAAAACAACTCCAAGGAAAGGAGTGAAGATGGGATTAATCAAAGCATAAAAGCCAAGTGCTGAGAAAGAGACAGACATAAACACTAGGGCATGAAAAAGAGCACAATTAATCATGAAAAGAGAACTGGTAGATGAGGGAGCAAGAGGAGCTTGTGAACTAGACTAAAAATTATACAGCAAAGCAGGTCAGTTAATGGATTGTTAAAAGATTGCTAGCGTTCAGAAAGTCAATGATGAAGAAATCAGCAGTGTAGTCCCTGTCTCCAACAAGTCTCTCAGTGAAGGAAAGACAAGGTTAGTGCAGTTATAGAGAACAATGGAAAGTAAACTTCTGCTCTAATTTCTCAAGGAGGGAAAGATTAGTCTGACCTTCATAAAAAGGACAAACTACAGAATGCAGCAGAAAAAAGACAATAACATTGAAGAAAGAACTTAAGGGGAATTTTTCATTCCCCCCCTTAATTTCTAAAAATCTGAATATGAATGAAGCCATTTACACCTCAAGAAAATGACATTAAAAAGGCAGTATAGAGTATAACAAGAGCAGGACTGAGAACATATACAGAAATATGAACTGAACATCATCTTGACAGGCCAATACCATTGTTTGCATTTTGCCTTCTGATTCTAATCTGCCATTACATTCTCTACCACAGAAACCCAGCATCTAGATTTTTTCTAGAATATCCCCCAATTTCACCACTGCTAGTTTTTATCCCATTGCCACAAATCATTTCTTTTTCATCACAGCAGCTTCTAAGTCCTTCTCCTCATAGCCAGAACTATGTTTGTCACCAATGTTCTTTGAAATTCTGCAACTGGATGTAATGTTCAGAAGTATGTCTATACAAATGCAGAAGTTGAATGCAAAGCTTTTGTGATCTTGCCCAGCAACTAAAATTTATGAACAATTAAAAAGAAAAAACAAGTATTAGAACAAGCTCTACATTTTTGCAAAACCAATTATTTAAATGATAGAAAACAAGGAGAGAACACAAAAGAAACAGTAAGCACAGCAGAGAGAATCCACACTATCAAGTAGGACAAAGAAAGAAAAGTAATTGCAGTCACCCAAGTTTTGCTGTTACCACCACACACTTCAAAGAGAGAAAGAGTCATTATGATCTCAGAGACTGACACTATAAAGAGTATTAGGAGTACCTGAAGAATGAAGGTAGTGGCCTTAGTAATCAAGAACAACGAGATACCTCTTTCATCAAGAATAAGAGAAGGAAATCCTAGGTAGTTTTAACCTGAAAGTTGTTATAAATACCTCCTCTGGAGGAAGATGAAACCAGGAAAGTAAAAAGTCTGTGTATTTTGGAAATAAATACTTAAAGCAAGTAATTCAGTGAACCTAATCTATGTTCCACATCCCAAAAATCTTTTAGTACTACATTGTACCAATTCATGACTATCTAGTCAGCTAGGACAACTGCAATCATAAGTTTTTGTAACTGTAGGAGTATATTGGCATCTAGTTCTAAAATAAAACTTTCTTACCCCCCAAATTGTAACCTAGACCCCTACAAGATTGCATTATTATGTGACACAGTCTGTTAGAATAGTCTAATCGTGCTGAGCTACCCAAGTAACAAGAAACCATGTTAAAACACCAGTGCCCCTAGACTTGCCAAAGGGTATAGCATGTTCTTCTCCATATGTAGATGATGTAAGCCAGAACAGCTTCAGGATTAAAGTGTTATTAGTTGGGACTGAACATACAAAAAAAATCCAATTCAGGATGATTTGGCTTTCAGTAGCAGCAGTCTTCTGACCTTTCAGGTAACCAGCAATTGTTTTCCTTGCATGAAATTGGATTTCCAGCTATTAGAAGATAGGAAAGATTGTATCTGATCTATAGCATCTGCAGAAAGGCAGAGTCCACCATCTGATACTTACTGTTGTGCTTAAAGATTCGAATAGTTGCTCCTGACAGTCTTGCTCCAAGCACTAGTGATGCATGATTCAGTTCATCACTCAAAATCAGACAGCCCTGAATCACAAGAGGAAAGAGTAAGATATTGAAAAGGTTATGTTTCACAGCCAAGCATATAACACCTTTCAGCTCTGAAGTGCTTGATCATTTAAGAAAAAAAAATTCTAATACAAATGCAGCTAGTCCAGGCAAGACTTGCTAAGACCCAATTTGCAGCCTTAGTATGGCAAATAAACATACACAACTGCTCTTAACTGAAAGAATCACTCAAGTTTCACTTTTCCTGGAAGTCCTGCAGCTGAATCTGCCTGAATATCTCATGCTGCTAATGAGTACTCATCCTCCTTGGCAGTCAGGCAAAACAGGGAGCAGAGCAGCTTGCCACAATTCATTCAGTAAGTCTACAGTGCTGCTAAGAAACAGGATACCAAAATCCTAGATTAAAGGCCTTATCAAAGTTGCACTATTTCTTATATTAGGAGGCAACCACTGACTAAACCCCCATGCAGATGGAGGTAATATACAAGAGACAGAAAATGGAAAACAAAATTGCATAGTGAAATGGAGAAGTTTTCTGAAGCCATTAAACATCACATTGAATTAATTTGCTTTTTCAAAAAACCCAGAAGCTAAATCCTTGGACAAACATGAAAACAGGATATGTGTGTTCTGAGAGCAGTGATGATTACAGGTCAATAATTGATATGCTGAACATTCAGTCACAGCGTTATCACCTTGGACTACAGGTGTGGCGGTGGCCCAGTCCACCTTTGGTTTCCGAATTAACCAGGAGATACAGTGGGTAGACTTTCCTGCCCAGGACAGTGATGATGAAAATGAGCCTGGCAGCGAAGCCAAGGGCGGTGCTGAGGAGCCAGCCACACCCCAGGGATGTCAATCCTAACAAGTGTCCTCCCCTAGGACTAGATGTGCCATCCCTCACATCTAGGAAGTTCAGTTTGCCCGTTAACCCCATTGGTTTGTTTAAAGAAGTCCCTCCTTAAGCCCTCTGTAAGTGGTTAGCTGTCATTGTATGTCATTTCCCTATTGGTTTATCCCCTTGTTCCGCCCCTTTTTCCTCCTGTATAAAAGCTCATGTAACCGCCATTCTCTGCTCTTTTGTTGCTCTCCATCCTTGCCTTCTATTTCCCGGCCCCCGGGGCGGGTAATAAAGACTTGGGTTTGCTGCTACAGAGAGTCCCTCTCTCCTCCTTTTGCCTCCGCTGCTTACTACAGTTACACCTGACTGCTGCCAGCTCCACACAGAGCCCAGAAGCAGATTGCTACATCGGGGACTTGCCTCAGGCTGCCTAGCTGCAGGCTATCTCGTGGCCAGGGCACTGAATCAAGTCGCCTGCTTGGCCTCCGGGCAGTCAAGTGGTCAGCGACATACAGGAATGCATATTGGGGGATTAATATATAAAGGAGCAACAATATTTTTAAATAACCTTGGCCCACTCCCAATTACCATGCAAACATGCTGCAACTTTAGAAGTGACTTTGCTCAGTTAAAAATCCAGAAAGCATGTCAAGATGCTGAAGATGTAACACTGAAATGTGTTCATTCCACACTTCTCTAATAACAATTGGTGGAGGGAAGAATTAAGAGGATTTCTTCTCTGCAATGGGAAATACTAGAAAGGACTGTGAAAAGCATTGCCTATAGTTACACAACGAGTGTCACAGGGAACAGGAGTATTTTCTCCACAATAAAGGAAACTCTGCACTAGAATTGCAATGAACCTAGAGAAAGCTTGAGACTGGTTTTTCCCAGAAACTGCAATAAATGCCAGGTGTTCATACTGCTGCTACAAACATTCACACTGCATATTTCATAGACTTTGGCATATGAAGTATGAAAATTTCCAACTAGTGCTTGCTCTTTGGAATTACTACACCAGGAAGAGAATGTATACATCAGAGGACATTGCTGTTGAAATACTACTGTATCAAAAAACATGAATGTGATAATCCAGTTCTAGTATCCTTCTTAAACAGCAGAAAGTAGGAAAAGTTGACAGATTTAACAAAAAAAAAAAAAAAGAGGAAGAAGAGTTTAATAGTCTAGAAAAGCTTTTACATAAAAACAAGGACAAGCTTTTGATGGATAAAGCAGACTTAACAAATTGATAAGTAGCAGCAGTGTCTTCTAACACCCCACTTACAGGACATTCAAATAGGAACAAATTAATTTGAAACTGAAGAAGCAATGAAGAGTTTAGTATTGTGTACCACTAGAGAGATGGCAATGGATCACATAAGCCACTGGCACAGTACAGCAATCATTGATGATCATATGTAAAACTGAATGCTGCTACTACAATGATAAGACTTCAGTTGCATTTATCAGCAAATTTACATTGGAGAAAGTAGAAGGCTAACAGTAACTGGAGATAACACTACTTGGGCTCTAAAAAAACATGTCAGTGAAGATTGGGCTTACCATCACATCCTACAAGGCAGACAAGCAAATTGAAGTGAATGTCACATTCTACCACAGAGTGCGATGTACATGAATTGTGTAATTCAGTCCTGAGCACTTAATTTCACAACCCACCTATATATGGAAATGAATTTGCTTTCTTACAACCAAAAACGTATCCTTCAAGCATCATTGTTTTAACTCAATTGTCTAGTGTCTCTCAATCCAGAGCTATGATGAGAAGTTCTGTGCTAAAGGCAGTACAGAATGCTATTATTACCTAGTTATACTCACTACATTAATGACACTTACTCCAAAACAGGTAAGTTTGAAAGTCTTGCTTATCCTCAAATGGTCTAATAACTTCTAAGTCATCCTCAAATTTCACGTTACCTATGGTCTAGACTCACCATACTTGGAAGTGACTGTACCAGGCACATGACAACTTGCCTGTGAACAGAGGGTGTCTACTGCTGAAAAATGTCAGGTGCAGAAAGGCCTGTTTTTAGTGATGCTTTAACACTGCTAAAATACAACTTTCAGTCTACACCAACTATACCTATTTTCAGCATCTGTTTAGTAAAGGCTGCTGTTAACAAGGCATAGTGAATAAATAACTAATTAATGATGAAGCTTTTGAATTCCTTTTGCTGACTAATGCTGATCAAATTACAGGATAGAGATGGATCTAGGATAGTCAAACTGTATTTGTTGCTATTAAAAGAGGATTCAGTAGGGACATAAACAAAGTGCTTCAGGATTCCATAGAGCAGAAAAAGAACAGGTGGTCCCGTATTACACATATGTGAACAACTATCCTCAATAGCTTGTTTTTAGTTAATTAAGTAGTAATACAGGAGCCAAGATACAACTAACTTCAAACATACCATGTTCCAAGCCGCTTTGCAATTGAAAACGTAAGCAGGACATGCAGAAAGACACAAAAAGTTATAAAAAAAAAATTAGCCCTAGAGTTTAATAAAGCATGGGAACCTCTGAGCTTTACTGAGGACTGTCAAAGTATTGCCAAACAGGTTATGCACACACAATTAATTGTGTACTGGGTGGTGCCAGAATTCAGGATTTATGTGTCCTTATCTGCAGACAATGAAGAAATCAAATGTGCAGTGAGAAGCAACTTCAAGCAGCCAAAAAAAAAAAAAAAAAGAACATTCTGAACTGTAAAATGGTTCATTTGATGAGAACTCTTTTCACCAGAGTGCATTTTCTGTTTGGAGTATTCACCTGAGTATAAGGGCATTTGTGTTATGAGGCAGAAGCTTCTTACTACTTTATTTCAAGTGTACAAAAAACTAAGTATCCTCATGACTAACCCACTATGGACTGCTGTACTCATTTATGACAGGAGTTGGCTTAGTAAATATACAAGTGAGCTTCTTAAACACAGGTATGTTACATGCCTTGAAATTTACTGTTCAGATTCTCTCAATGGTTGTAAAACCTGTTGCAGTACAAAGGTGAAAACTCAGGATGTGTGTAACGTGTCTCGATGGTATTCTTATAAGATATTGAAGATATACAGAGGGCTCCATGTACACAGAAAAAAAAGTTGAGTAAGTTTGCAGGAATGAGTAATTTGTACTGACTTAAAACAACCAGCAATCTACTTAAATATAACTGACAGCATGTACTGAATCTGAAAGGTCTCACAGAAAACATGAAACATATTTCTGTTAAATATAAAACTGGAGAGATGTGGAAAGACAAAAAGCCAAAAAACACAGGTAAAAGATAGGTCAGAAGTAATGTATGTTGCTCAAATTCATGGTACTGCAGAAGTATTTGACTCCAGAAAGATTAGATTTGAAGCACTGAATTTCTCTCTAGCATCAGAATCAAAAATGGTTTTTATTAGGCAAAGAATTTGATATTTAAAACTTAACAGACCAAAAGAAAAGACACATTATGTAGACAGTGCTACTTTCTTGTTACAAAAAAAAAAAAAAAAAAAGGCGTGCAGGAAGACACTGCAGCTAACCCAAAAGAGAATCACCAAGAAGAAAAGTTGCCAGGAAGAACAAGGCAGCAAATTTATAATCTGTAGATATCACAAGTGGGAGGATTTACAAAGTAATCTCAGGAAGTGAAAAAATAAATTAAATAAAAGGAAAACTATTCACTACACAGGGACAAAGAATTCCAATGGACTAGTAGTATTAGGCTGACAGTGAGTTATTTTCAAAAAGAAAAACTGTTTCAGCACTTGCACTATTTTACTCTATGAATGAGCTAAGAGAACATGTATTTTGCATCAGAAGATGCAAACAAAAATTTCACTTTTATTTAATTTTCCAGTAACTAAAAAAACATAGTTGGAGATACTGGACACTCGGACTAATTGTCTACTGTTTTATGGGGCATAGTAAACATCATGAGTCTTTACAGTTGACCTTGTTTCTCTCAAACAACTTTTCTACTAGGATTTTGCTTCTTCAAAGGGAGGATTTTTTAGCTGTCAAAGATAATAAATTCTCTATGTATCAACATGCAATTCAGCTTATCTGAGTATCTGACAGTCAGTGTCTCAAAAGCACCAAAATACCTTCAGCCCATCAGCCTGTTAATCAGCCACCATTTCACACATCAAGGGGTAGCCTGAGGCAGCAAGCCTTAACATGCTCGGCTTTCTCCCAGAGAAAAAGTTCTGGGCTGCTACTGGTCCTATGGATGCTGTTTCCCAAAGAGATTTTTGCAACCATTAGAGATGCATACTGTGACCTACAGTTTCCATAGAGAGTATCTGCACGGGGTGCCACTGAGGAAAAACAAAAGCAAACAAATAGCTTTTAGAAAAATTAACCACTAGAATCTTTGTTAGGTGAGATTTTGTCCATGACTGAAGCCATACCTTGCCAACTAAAGCAGGAATGTTCATAGAGTTGGTTGCAAATCCCATTCCATATGCCATTGCAGATTCCACACCTAGGAACCTGGCAACTAGCTTTTCCAGCTCCTCATGCTTGTCCAAGTTTCCTGCACATAAAGCAAATGGGAAATTCAGAATTACGAGAAGCTTTCACTATTGCTGAATGCTACAAAGAGAATTTCCACCAACCAAGCTACACTTTATTTAACAGCCCATAAGGGAACACTAAAAAAACCCCTATATATGAAAACATAAATAAGACAACTGCTGTGCAATGTAAACTAAATCCAGGAAGTCAATTTGGCTTCACTGAAGTAAAAGCTTCTTTATTGGTTAGTCTAAAGTTCAGTGCTGGAACTTTGAATTAATGTTTCAAAGACGTGCAATCAGATACAGACTTTGAAATACACATTCAGGGAACATACTATCATCCTCCAACTTACCCATCTCCTGCCTAGTGCTGCACACTCCAGCTCCATACTGGGACAGAACTTTAGCAGCTGCTTCTTGGCAAGCCCCAGCATTCTGTGCAAATCCAAGGTAGTTGTAGGAACCCATATTTATAATGTCTTTTATCACTCTCCCTGTGTACCTGTGTTTTTTAAAAGCAGCACAAGTTAGGACATCCAAAATTTTTAAAATGATCTACACCAGAAGATTATTTTACTTTCCGAGACTATACACAGAAATGTTAAAACTCAATAGAACCAACCGTTAAATTATTTCAGTACTGTCTCTCATCATCAAACTGCAACAATCAGTGAAAAAGATTCTTTCCCTATCTTACAGTCTCAAATTAATTCCCAGAATAATTTACATTTAAAGATGAATTTGCTATCATATATAAAATTGCTTGAGGCTTCTCAAACCATCTGTTGCTCTGACATGTTTCCCCCTTCATCCCAGAACATACAACTTTTCTTTCAATTACAAAATAACATCTCTAGATCAATTAACTTGGCAGTCCCTCAAGCGGGATATCCTCTAACGACAGAAAGGAAACACATCTGGCATTTTTGTGCTAACAATACGTGACAAGGAGAATAAGGAAGAAGTTTAGCAGAAAAAAATCCATTTTAATTCTTTTGCCCTTGAAAGCCAAGAAGAGACAACTAGGTTCACCAAGTACTGTGCTGCAAACCTCTTGACAAACTTGTGATAATGTAATTTCCAGTTTGTAAAAATCCTTTCATTGTATTTCTCATTTTGTTTCTATAGACTACTTCAGTTCTGACTCAAAACAATCACGTTAAATTCAGTTCAGACGGCAGCATTTACTTCACGTGTCAGAACTTCTTCTAAATCAACATGAAGTCACAAACAGCAGTGCAATCCAAAGTAACTACCCCAGGTTCTTGTCATCACACACAAAGGTATTAATTTTATTACAGATGTATGCCCAGGAAATCTTAATACAATAAAGTAGCCAAAAGATTATATACAAATCATCACCTTGGTGGCTAAATGCATTTCAAACGAGCAAAATTCATTGATTCAAGCTGCTAGAAAGCTCCTTTAACTTCACAGCCTGCAATGTGCTCTTAGAGAACCTATATTTCAAGACAGATGTTGCAAGTATTTTCTTCGGTTTGGACTCACGTGAATGTCCAGTTATAGTCATGGGAAACTCTCTCCATCATGTCGACTTTGGCCCCTGGCACACTGCAGATTGGACGGTTCCAGCTGTCCCGAATGCGCATGTAGAGGTTTCTGTTGTAGAAATTTTCAAAGTCCTGGTACAATGGGACAAAGTCCTGAAACACATCAAAAGCACTCAAAGTAAAAGGAAAACATATGACAGCAAAATTAGAGTAAGAGGAATAATTCTTTTCTGTCATTCTGCTATAATAAAAAAACTCAAGAAAATACAAAACATAACATAACCCCCCTCATTAAATGCTTGGGTATATAATCTTAGGAAAGAGAGGTAGTCAGCCTTCAGAGTTAAGCAGAGTAATGGAACGTGCAATGGTTTTTTTGGCACCAAACAGTATACACTGCTCTACTGAATACACAAAGACTTTGAAAACTAAGGTGCTCTACCATATTTTACTCTGTGCATATGGAATGCATTTAATATAGCAGCCTGACCATGATTATACGTTACTATTAGAACTTTCCACAATTTTTTTCTTCTGAATAGAAGCTAACAAGCTACATTATGGCACCTCTCTTCTGCACAGCTTATCAACACTGAAGTCCCACAAGTTTTTTATGAATGAGCATTTCCTGAATTTCAGCTTCCCTTCCAATGTTTTCCAGGAAAAATAAGTGACTGCCTTGAATGGATAACACAAGAATGTCAAACTAACTGTGGCAGCAAGGACATCTGAGCACTCAAGAACATTATTTTCTGGTTCTAAAGTCATAATATTTCCTTTTTACTATTCAGTTTAAGAA
This sequence comes from Dasyornis broadbenti, assembly GCA_013397935.1. NCBI lineage: Eukaryota > Metazoa > Chordata > Aves > Passeriformes > Dasyornithidae > Dasyornis > Dasyornis broadbenti. Next base: position 82,876 of record VZRN01005907.1, on the reverse strand, counting down.
AGTTTGACATTTAGTAGAGATAAGAATGCATAATTCATTTGCTTCTGTTGGGGAAAAAAACCCAACTTTTTAATCATCTACAGAAGGAAAAAGCAGAATTTATTAGAAAGGTAAGAAGCAGCAGAGCATTTCTTCCTGTTTTTCACAAGAAAAATGTAAACATTGTGATGGGAATTTTATTTTTGGTGACAGTATGAGAAAGGCAGAGTATCTATCTCACCAAGCACTACAGTGTCAGACATTTGTACCACTGAAGCATTTATGCTAAGTGTTTAATAAAAACACAAACAGGCACTGACAAGCTCTTACAGTGTTTGCCTGCAGGAGGAGTACTTTTTTCATTACCTTCCTGTTTTAATGATTTAACAACTTCGTCCTTGCAGTTTGGAGTAAAGGAACATTTAGGTCCACACCTTTGCATCCTCCTACCAGCAGCTGCACAGGAAAGACTGAGCCCAGAAGTGCCAGCTTCTAAGCAGATACAGTTGCACCTAAACCCATTTCTGATTTGCCTGTGCCAAAAAGGCACAAAGATATTAATTTTCATCTTTTCAACTCTAAACCACCCAAATTTAGCTAGCAGTCATTCTTCCACAGAATCACAAGTATGTCCTTTCTCAAAGACAGTAGGAATAAAATTTCTATGCATTAATATACACAGAAGGGCAATAATTTCTTCCATGTTCCAGTCCCAATTCATGGCACAAAATCAAAATGATTGCTTACAAATTGTTTCAAAACCTCTGCTACATTACTTGTAGAGGGGTGGGGGAAGTGAGATCAAAAAGAAACCCTGGCACATTAGAAGACCAATACTTGAGAGACTTGTTAAATCTAATTACAATCTACTGAGATGCTGCTAGGTGTTTTCAACTCCTCTTAACCATCTATGCATGAGAATTCAGCTTTGCGATAGGTATCCAAGCACACCAACTATGTGACCTGAGAAATAACTGATATTTTAGCCAAGGTTCTTGGCTAGGAGGGGGAGGCTGGAAATGAGTCATTGTACCAACTCAAGCAGGTATGCCTGGGTTGATACAGTCCAATCCCACTTCAGGTTACTCATCAGATGAGTTTTCTTTTGAAACCCAAGCTGACAAAGCTGGAACAGTAACAAGCTCAACTGGTGAGATAAGGACAATCACCCACAATAGATTGGCACCACCATTGTATGTAACACAAGCATGATCTTACAAGCCAACATTAGAACTAAGTTTAAAGGGATTTAACTGTGAAGTAGAGAAGTTCTCTGAACCTAATGGATTATGATAAGGACAAAATGTGTCTTAAAAGTGAACAAGAATTCAAGGAATAAATTATGGGTAAGGAAATTAGGATCTAATATGGGACACAAGCTTTAGTTTTTTGGGATACCAAGTTGAGGAATTATAGTAAAAGGCTCTAATTTGAGGTATCACCATAGTGTAAACTGCTTTGTTACTATACATGTACCTCTCCCTCAAACAAATCCTCAAATAGATCTCATGAGAAAGTTCCTTGGAATAGGAGAGGCAGGAAATGTTCTTTTGGCATAATGCAAAACTGGATTGTCTATTTCCTCAGTAATCCTAACCCTACTCAGGGGTTCTCACAACCTGCGCATCTGAGAATGTAAGAAGAGAAAGAGTAAGGATATTGTGCCTTTATAAACTGATACTGACTTTTGGAGTTTGAGAGCCCTCTTTTGGAGCTGGCATTACAGGACCAGATGGTCTACTGGTTGGTTTGGGGATTGGTTTGTTTGTTTATTTATCTCCTCCATCCTTCTACAGTGTAGCATTCCAGGTGAACAGTAGAGAAGACAGTACAACAAAGAGACCACCTGGATCCCTCACGCTAATTTAATGTTTTCAATCTTTGAACCAAAAAAAAAAAGAAAAACACCTGGGGAGGAAGGGAGGGATGAAATCTATCACTCCATACTACACAGAGGGTTTTTGGGCACTGGAAGAGGCTTCCAAGCAAAGCGGTCACGGCACCAAGCTTGACAGAGATCAAGAAGTTTGGACAATGCTTTTGGGCACATGGTGTGACTCTTTGGGATGTCCTTTGAAGGCCTAAGAGCTGGACTTCAATGACCCATGTGGGTCCCTTCCAACTTAGCATATTCCATGATTTCACATTTTTGACACATGGAGCCACAGTTCTCTGCTGCAACAGTGTCCTAGAGCTGGAAGCAACCACTATCACTTTTAAATGGCCTTCAGAGCTCGTTATTTTTCATCAAGTTCTCATCCTGTTTCAGACCCATCACTCTTCCTAGCTGTAAGGGTCACTAAGAATATCAGTCTGAAATTAAACAGTTTCATTTGGAGGAAAAATAGTCTAGGAATTGATTCTTAGAGCAATCTTCAGAGTAAGCACAGTCAAACAACTGCAAAAGTTACACTGCTTCCAAAAGAGGGAGCAAAAGCAGCAAGTTCTTTCATTTATGCAGAAAAAAAATCTTAAACAGCTCTGTTGCTGTCAGTTAAACCTAGAACACATCCCCTATTAGTGAGGGGATGTCTGATAAAGAAACCAAAGTACTAGTGGTCTCCCAGACACCTGAAAAGCACAGCAATTTCAAGAAAGAGCCAGTCAAGGGAGTAATAAAATTCTCCCTTAGGGTGCAACACCTTAGCATAGGTGATTTCGGAATCCATTATTTCATCATACTGTAAATTAATATTACAACAAGTGAAGGTCATAATGAGAGCTTTGTAGCCTCTAGCTCAGGACACAGGGTTATGCAAATGCAGTGATTATGCTACTTGTAGAGCCAAGTTTTCACAGCACTGCACCTAAGCTAACAAATGGTTCCATGAGCACCAGCAGACCTTATCTACAATTTGCATAATATGCTACCTGATAATACGTAACTGACTCTGAAAAGAAATCAAGCAGACAATTGCAACAAATCTCAGGCTTCTAAAAGGAAGCAGAAAGACCAGTTCCATCTCACTGCTACGTGAGTAAAGAAAAAATGGAGCAATAACTGTGGGTAGCATTTATACCATCAGGAGACCTCTGACAAGTTATACAGATGCTAAGACAACACTGAACAAAAGACTCCAGTTTACTACCTCTGAGATATTCCTACAGCTGGACACTGATGAACAAGTGTTTGAAAACCCCAGATACTAGAAACACTTTCTAACTGGGCAAGCTACAGAGCACGAAGCAGTATATTAGAGAGTTACCAGCCCTATTTGCACAGTCACTCCCAAATACAAAACATGTAAGGTAATCAACAGGCAAATCAGACTGGAAGAAAGGTAAAAGCTATTTTCATCCTGCCTATAAAATCCTACAAGCATTTTGCAGATTTAACTACATTGTATGACCAGAGAGCACATTAAATAGGGTATGCATAAATTGATTCCAGGATAATTAAAAATTCTTAATCTTGCCGTTTACTCATGCCTAAAACAGACTGGTAATGCTTCAGAGAGGATGTGCTACACAACACTGGTTTCCAGGAAAAGCTCAGCTGGATATATTTTAAACAAAGCCAAAACCCATGAAACTGTTTCCTGGAAATCAGTACTAGCAAAGTCTGTCCCTTTTCACCCTTTTGTGTTTCAACAGTGAGTGAATATTATGTTTTCCTGGAACCATTCATATCAATGCAGGACTCTAATAAATTCCAAGGAATTTACTTGCTATCAGATACTGTCGTAATTCAAACTTGTTCAAAACCCTGCTCTGCTCTTTAAATTAGTTTTGTCACTTGCAGTTTTCTAATTATGATGCAGAATAAGATTACACTATTAAGTGACAATTTAAGAAAGGACGTGCTCTACTGAAATAAACTGCCCTCCGTAACACCAAAAACCAGTCTTTTTCTTATGTTTGTTTTTAATACTACATTTTGGACCCAAGTTTATGTTCTGCTTTTAAATGTAATCACCTTCAGAAACACACCACAGAAAATCCACATACTTCAATTCTGTGATTTTCAGAACAGGTTCCTTCAGCCCTTTACAAAATACTTTCTCATATTATGTAATTTTGTAATTTATCACCTAAGCAATTATGAACTATTTCAAAAAGATAAGGCTAATCCTTTTGCTTGATACTTAAGAAAATCATAATAACTTCTTTGGCTCTTCAGAATTTAAATAATAAAAATGTTACTTTCCACATAAAGGTCACAAATCTGCCAGAAAATACCCCAGCATAATCACAGGGCTCCTTTGATTTGCATGTATTAATAATAAAAAGGAGTTTTGAGCCTTTTCTGCACACTGGTGCATGCCCTTACCAAAAGGTGATTGGGCTCTCATCCAGCAGAGAGATTCAAATATTTGAAAATAATGAGAAAATAATTTCAAAACAAGTAATTGAGCACACATCTCCCCCTCCACCTCCTGCACCAAAATAAGCCCTGGCTCCCACACTAGACATGCTGCAACGTGCTCTCATCAATTCATCTGCAGGCAAACAAAGCTTAAAGCAGCAAAGGGCGAGGATAAGTACTGTATGTTCTAGATCTCACACGATCACTTCTCTATTTGTCTGATATCGGAAACAGCTATTACAATCTAAGTGCTAGAAATGTGATTTGGGGAAGTACACTAGGCTGAGATGTCTCCAACACCAAAACTTTTTAAACAGGATTTCCTATTTTTCTTTCTTACGCAATATTCATTGGCACCTCTTATTAGCTCCATCCAGAGACATCCTAGTACAAAACAAAACTCGAATACATGCATCTTTTCATGAAAGCCATAACCAATACAGAAACTGAAAGAGTTTCAATTCATCTGTCCAGAAAGTATACTTATTAAGCAAATATCTGTCAGGGTAAGATGCAAGGCTGAGTTAATTTATAAAAAATTTCAAGGCTAAATTTCTTTTAGGACTAGGATAATCTGTTGCTAACAAACTCTGTGCTTGAAGGTCGTCTGTGACAATCTTTACTGAGAGCCTAATATCAATAATGTGTTATTGAATTAGACCTACTGCCCCATTTTTGTACACTCATTCATGTAAGAGCCATGACTGCTCCCATAGAAAAGGACTGCTGTAAGCAGTTCTTACATAGTGATAACAGAACAAGCATTTCACAACAACTGTGCAACAGAAATGTAACAATTACAAATACAGAGTAACTGCACCAACACTTCACTTACTCCTTTATAATCCTCAAGCACCATGAATATACACCAATATTTAAACTTTTATTCTAATGTCTTGGTAGATCTCTGCAACTGTTTTGACTGTTCTCCTCTGTATCAACTTCTACTTTATACACAGAAAAATACAAGGGTGTCATGTTCTCAAGTGTCATAAACCAAAGTAGCTCAAAAGACATTAATGAACACATCAAGTTTCAAGCTGAAATTTAACCAGCATTCTTTAATCAGATATTTTAACTGTTAAAAGTTTTTTTACTTTCAGATTCCAGAAGCCAGTTTTATCAATAGTGTAAATTTAAACTCCTTCACTTTTAACCAATATGAAATATCTTTTACTCATTAACTCCTGTACAAATGTTTCTGTTTTGGAATTTAGTGCTCCACTATGAATCTGCTTAATTCTACCTCACCATGCTTACAGAAAGAAGCTATTGTGAAGTAATTTTAGGCACTTGTCCTTAGCTAATCTACTGTAAAAAGATGTGCACTTTACTCCAGTGCCGTCTCTAAAAAAAGGTTCCAAAGGAGCTTTCCCTTTTTTAGTTCCTCTCGTCCTTTGCCTTACTGACGTGTCCTTCCTGTCCCCTCCATTTTCTGCTAGCCAACTGCTTGTGTGGCTGCACAGAGAATCAGAAATCAGCAACTGGAATAGGACCTCCCTTAACATTTTATAAGCCAGATTGGCTCCTCAAAGCAGTTGAGAAAAATGGAACCTGAATCAGCAAGAGTAAGACCTTTGGAGAAAGCTCACTGGTAATCACACTCTTCTAAGAGGACTTATACTAAGAGTTAGCAAGAAAACAGCTTGTGAACTTCAAGTTTCAACAGTAGCACTCCTAACAACAATTAATTCCTGTAAGGAATAAAGATCTCTAAAAATAATTTACAGCTACAGAAAAATCAGAATTATCTATTCCAGGCAAACTGCTGAAGCAGGTAAGACCTTTCACCTAATAACAGAAGCTTTTGTGAATAGGTCCTAACATGAATGAATTCCTTCTAATTACTATCAGTGAGCCAGGAATCAGTACCTGAAATTACCCACCAGATAACCCGCTCATGTTCTGGACTTCACATGAATTTGAAGTCACATAGCTTGCGCTCTGGATCTGACCCACAAGTTTCTCTTTGCAACTGCTTCAGGTAAAAAGAATGTTTCTAAACCAAAACTCAGCCAAAAAAAGCAGCATCAGAAAGCCTCCCACTTGAGTGTCAAACTCAAGCCAGAGTCTTTCTTTAGGTGCTGATGCTGGCAAATGCAGGCTCTCTCCCCAAAACCCTCGTTTCTGAAGCTAGGGCATCTTTCAGTATGTTGATATAACTGTTGATGCAGCTTTGCAGTGAAATCGATGAGGAAACTATGAGGAAAAGTAACTGAAAAGAAACATTACTTTTTTTAACAACACAGCAGTACTTGTATAGCATTTGGGGCACTCAGAACACAAGAAAACAGCAGAAAACTTTGAATACCACTTTTCCCCAAAGAAACACATGAGCCTCAGCCACATCATTTCCCATCAAACATTATTTCCCAGTGGTTACCTTCTGTTCTTCTCTTTCTGTTGCATTTTGACACTTCTCGATCTTCCACTGCCGCATGAAATCTCGCAGATATCCAAAGAGAGTGAGAACACCATAGCCTACATAGGTCAGCACAGCAACCAGCATTGGTGTTTCTTCAAAAGCTTCATTGAAAGGCCTTTTATATAATCCTCCATTGTGCACAATATGATTTATCTACAGTAAAAATTTAAAGAGAGGCAGTTGAGGTATTAATTCAAGAAAAGGCAGATAGACATTTCAGAGTAGTGCCCAGCCCTCTGGTCAGTTATAGGCTCTGCATCCCCCCCACTTAGCAAAAAGTATTACCAGCTAAGTTCAGCCATTACTGATAAATACTGCCAGCCTCCATATAGGACATTGTCAAGCTGCTGATACAACCCAAGTCACAGTTACCAATCTAGGGCAGTTTAATATCACATTAAAATTATTTAGCTTGCAAAGCTACATACAGAGCATTGCTTACATCTAAGCAAACCAAAGTGAAAAAACTGCTTTTCACCAAGAGGACAAAAATAACAGAACAGTGATGCTTCCCAGAAATACTACATATAAAAACAAAATAGAAAGCAATAGTTTTATTGATCTAAACAATATATTCTTAGATTTGGAAGCCTATATTAGCGTAACAAAACAAGCATCGTCTATGTGTCTCTGTAGCTGTAAGCCTAAAGATGCTGACATAAACACTGTATTCATCCATGAGGCGGACATGACATCACAGACAAAAAAGTCATTGTATAGAGTCTTAACACTGCATATATGTCAGCACACAGAACAAAGCAAGGCTTTCTGCATAAAATCCACACCAAAAGTCATCTTGCTACTTACATATCATCTGAAGGTAAGAGCTTTACTAGCTGCCTAATACACACAGCAGATCTATCTCAAGTACAATTACTAGAATATGCAATGTTTGCGACTATTACAGAAAAACTTCACAGCTACAAGGCAAGTGCTCACCCAACATTAACACTGGGGGAAAAACATCATGATTTTAACTAGACTACTTTTTCAAATAGTTAAAGACCAGATCTCATAAGTCAATGAACCAAAACATAGAAACCTAGCCATTAGATGCTAATTTCTTATCTGCATTGCTAAAAGTTATAGAATGGCTGCACTACAATAGAATAGCTGCATATGAAAGAACACTCTCCAAGACATAAACTCCCTATTATGTGTAATATCTAATATATATAATAAGTAAGAAATAAATTTCTTAAAATGTACTAATCAAAGAAACCTCAACACATAGGAAAGAGATTGAACCTACATTCATCAAAAAAGGTCAATGGCAAATAATTCCTGAAGGGTGTGGGCCAGCAGACAGAATAAAATCAGTTATCCACCTATGTCACTCATTATCATATGGGAAAGTAATGTAGAATTGTACTAACCTCTGCAACAGCTGATGAGTCAATAAAGGCACACATACATACTTGCTGGCCTCATCGGACACTGCATTATTTGGAAAATGATACCTGCTCACCTCAGGTGCTGGAGCAAGTCTGTATTTCAAGTCTCTCATTAAAATCATGAAAGCAATTTTTCAGAAGCAAGGGTCTGCTCTTAGGATACAATTGTGCTATAGCTACGCAGCCACAGAGTACAAACCACAACAGCACGTTCCCTCCTGATAGTCATGTCTACCACTTCCCCTCTGCTAACACAGTTTTAAGCAAAACAAACCCTTGTTTTGATCACCATAGTTGTGGAGAGTTTAGAATAGGTGCAAGTGTGGAAACAAAATAGCAAGCACACAGTAGGAACTTCTCTTTCAGCAGCTGCACTTAAAGTCAGATGCGGGCAACTAACTTGCAGTGCTTTGAGGCCAAGTTTAATACTGGAACATTATTTTTAAAGCATACTGCATACAGTGGTGGCTTAAGTTAAAATTACCATGCTTTGGAACAACTGTAGGAATGCTTGCTTACCACATTGCAGCTCATGTGCTGGCAATTTAAAGCTTTAATGCAGGCCAAAGGTTCATACACTGTTTTCTTCACAAACGATGCCAGCCGAAGAAACCTCCCCTGCTCCACTCACTCCCACTTTGAGCCACCCGCGCCAGCCTCCAGCTTGCACAACTAAAGCAACTAAATCTGATTATCAGCATAGCATCCCTCCAACACTGAACCACTGCAGGTTGAAAATATAATCATTTGCAGAAGGTTATTCATTAGACCATAATAGTCTTTACAGCACTGCTCCATAAAGTCATTTGATAAAGCTCAGCAAACAAGAACTCAGCAAACAAGCTTTTGGAGAGAGAGGAGTGGCAACAGCACCATGACAATCCCAGAATCAGTGAGCCAACACTGCAAAGGAAAAACCATGAAAGACGCCTCTTCTTTATTACTCTCAGGATTGCTTAACTGTATTACACAAAACTATAGAATTTTATCGCATCCAGATACAAGAAAGATCATGCACAAAGGCTCCAGCCACCACAGTTTCACAGCTTGATGAATTACAAGTTGAAGTTTGCAACCTCACACTGTCAGACCAGGCTGTGAATAGCAGCTGTTCAGGAGCAGGCACACTACATACCTGTCACCTGTGCCAGTTTACTAGCAGCTGATTTCTGGATAAGCAGACAGAAAACTGGTAGTGACTACTTCGCATATTACCTAGTATTCAATAAATAGAGATCACATCAAAGCTTCTAATGTCTTTCCCAGCTAACTGGAAGTTCATCTGGAAGAGATGAAAGGCTACATCCTAAGACAAGAGATCTGAGGTTACCAAATACCAAAAAGTGAAAAAAAAAACCTGAGAAACTGAAAAAAAACCAACTCAGAGACCTAAATCTATATGCAAATTTTATCAGAATAAAAACATACCAATTTTTTCCAGATCTTTGGAGGTGCCTGTGCTTGTAGCTAAGTTATTCCATATGGTCAAACCCAACATTTCACTAAGAAAGGCTGTTTTAGGAATACCTGTATTGATTCAACCCATACCCCAATCAATTTCACCTCTCAGTGTTCTTCCACCAATGTGCTTCTACATCCTTATATTTGCATGTCAGCTACCACATCAGCTGAGAAGTTTCTGTGTTTTCCTGGCTGAATAAAAAAATTAAAGAGTGAACGCAATTCCACAAACTCTTCATGAAGCATATGAACATCAAAAAAACTCTAGAATTGACTACAGAAGAGACATTTGTAGTCACATTAAATACAACCCTATTTGTTTTTCTAAGAATACCTTATAAATCCACACATTAGCCTTCAAATGAAGGCTTACATGCTGCAAGCTCCAAAGCTGCTGCAAAAGAGCAGCAGTTTTAGTTCCAGGGACCAAGAAGGAAGGTGGCTACAGTTTAGTGGTTAATTTCCTTTTCTCAGGAGGAAAAAAAAGGCACGGGAGATTATGACTTTTATGGTTTCAACAAGCCTTGTGATAATAAAGTGAGCCACGACCTTTGAAGCAGAATATACAGCATATCCAAGTACAAAAACCAGTCAGAGTTCATTTAAACACGTGGATCAAAAGAGCACCTACATCTCTCTTCCCTGTACTGTGCAGACTACATGAACACAGAAGAGCACCATCACATTAAGGAACCCAACTGCAAGAGAAACATCAGAGAACACGACTCAGCTGATTACATAAGGCAGCAAAGAATCAGCCACAGGTAATGCCTGTGTTGGGCCAAACTCTTGGGGAAACAAATCACATGAAACAGTATTGTAGCAGTTACTGAGCAGCAGCAGCAGCAGCACACAGCTACTGCTAGAAAGGACTCCACTGGTCTAAGCAGAACACAGAGTCTGATGATAATCACAGAATGTAGTGAGTTGGATGGGACCCACAAGGATCGCTGAGTTCAACTCCTGGCCCTCCACAGCACAACCGCAAGAGTCATACAATACATTTGAGAGAGTTATCCAAGAACTTCTTGAACTCTGTCAGGCTTAGTGCGGTAACACCTTCTCTGGGAAACCTGTTCCAGTGCCTGACCACCCACTGGGAAAAGAACCTTTTCCCAATAGCCAACCTGACAGCTTCAAGCCATTCCCTCAGGTTGTGCCACTGGTCACCAGATTGAAGAGATCAGTGCCTGCCCCTCCTCTTCCCCTCATGAGGAAGCTGTAGACTGCAATGAGGTCTCCTCTTCTCCAGCTTGAACAGACCAAGTGACCTCAGATGCTTTTCATAACTCTTCGCTTTTAGATCCTTCACCATATCTGCAGCACTCCTTTGGACACTCTCTATATCCTTTGTGAGAAGACAAAAGCCATGCGCAAACACAGAACATTTGCAGATGCTACTGTAGACAACACAGGATTTACCACAGGACTCTGGGTACATACCTTGCATGGCAGGCATGTGCTTCAGGGAGAGAAGATGTTACAAATGCAATACACACTGCACACAGTACAAGAGAAGTACATGGTAACTGCTTATAGCTGCTACCCCAGGAAAGGGCCAGCACTCTGTATTAAAGAGGCCGTTTCACTTCATGCTGACAGGAAGAACAAATTCAAACGAACCTGGCAAACTTTATGTAAACACCTTAAAAAGATTATTTATGCTGGAATACAACTTTGCTAAATTCTTATTAAAATTCAGTAGCTTCCCATTGCCACATACCACACATACTGCAGGAATTTTACTAACAGCTTTGAGTGGAAGACCGCATCCATGAGTGTGCGTCCATATGCAAAAGTGGTCACATTTATTACAAAGGATTGAGGAAATCAGCACTACAGAAACCACAGCAGGGAGAATTCCACAAAGGGAGCTGCTCTAAACTGTTAGGTATTCTGTGGTAATTTTACTGTCACTTCTAGCCCATTTCCTTGCACTGCTTTGCTTAGACTTCAAATCTCAGACTGTTGCATGGGCAAAAAGACCAATACTACCAAAACCAGAATTAACTGTTTTCAATCACATTTCAAGCTGTTAAAAAACCCCACAGGAGATAAATTCGTTTTATAAAATAGATTTTAAGAGTATATTCCTAATTAAAGATTTGTTATTCTTGATACGTATTATCAAATATTTTTATTTGCAACTCGTTACACTAAATTTGATAGTCCTTGTTAAAGACGCACTTACCACATCTACAAAAACAGTGTAAATCCTCATAATGTTTAAAGGTTATTTGGGTTTGGAGGGTTTTCTTCACCACCGTTAGTAAGTAAAGGGTGCAATTAAACTTGAATCCTTTTGCTTTTTGCATATAGGTGACAATTTGAGTCCTACTGTGAACATACTTTTTTTCTGACAGTTTACCTTAAATTACCTTAAACCTTATATGTAACTTTATGTATTACGTCCAGCAAATTTTAAGCATACAGGATTTTGACAGAGAATTTCCTAACTGCATGCTTAATTACTAAATATGATTTACAATAAAGATTTCCAAAGATATCACAGGTCTGCAGTACTTTCCTAACAAGTCAGTCTCTAGGCTCTCAGATACCTCTGAAAGCATTTCCTGACTTACTTTAGAATCGACTCTCATTTTTATAGACATTAAACCCCATTACTTCCTAAACTTTCCAACTCCTGCTTTCTCAACTGCAAGTATTCTTCAAAACTATACTTTTGAATTAAAACCAGGGTTTTTTCTAGGATTCATTTCTTAATAATGGCAAAACAAAAAACTGGAAACCTCACTGAAGATGGACCAATGTTTTATGTTCCACCTAGAGAAACTGAAGTCAATAGATAATTCAGATAAAGCTTTTTTGCCCCCAACAAATTGAAAACATGAAATTTAGAAAAACATTGTTGTTGTTGTACAATTAAGACAGAAAAATACAATATGACATATCACTCAAGTAGATACAGTAAAAAAAACAAACTTGTATAAATTTATAACAATTTCAACAATTTCTTAGAGCATTTAAAGCTTATCACCAGCTACATTTCAAATGGCAGTCCAAATATTATTGATACTTTTTAACACTTCACTCAAACTAATTTCTCAGTAGCACATACTCAAAACTAAGAGAAACACATCACATCAGCAGCTACCATGGGCGTTTGTTTCCATACCAGCACAGACACACAAGTTCTCAACAAGTACAACACTGGCATTACACCTACTAATTTAATATGATGGCCTCAAATATTCATTTAGCCAGGGAAAATGTTGAGTAGCTATTCCTTCCACAAGTCTTTTATAATTGAATTTGGTATTAGAAAAACATCGTTATGCAGAAGTACATTTTTTCAAAAATATAAGTTTTGTCAATTCAAATATCTGAACAAGGTTGCAGTCTTTTCTAGATCAGACAGCTTTCTTCTCACTTCAGTTTTACATTAGTTACACAATAAGTATAGTCCATCATAAAACCAAGCAAGAGTCGGAAAGTAGTAATTTATTTCCTCAGTTCTGATGTAAGCTTCAGAGTACCTGCTATGAGCCCTAAAGCACAGATTTTTACAGGGGTTTGAGGATTAAACGCTAATGTCTAAACCTGGACAAACTCTCCTGCAATCCATGAGTTCATCTCTGTAACCACGGAATAATCAAGGTTGGAAGGGACCTTCAGCGATCATTGTGTCCCAGCCCCAACTCAAAGCAGGACTAATTACAACAGGTTGACAAGGACCACATCCAACAGTCCTGAACTTCAACTCCTCCATGGATGGAGATTCCACAATCTCTCTGGGCAACTTCTTCCAATATTTTGCCACCCTTGCAGAAAAAATTATTTTCGTTATGTTCAATCAAAATTTCTTTCAAATTACATGTGGTACCTCTCATACTATTACCACAGGCTTCCAGGAGTCTGGCCCCATTTTCTCTATAGGCCCCATATCCTGCAGCCAGCTAGTTAAGCCTCCTCTCCTCCTAAGGTTAAGCCAACCCAGCTTTCGCAGCCTCTTCTTTTCTTGGGGACCCACTATTGGATTCACAGATTGACGTGGTTAGGTCAGTATCTTTCTTGGAAGCTCAAAACTGGACACCACTTGCAAGATGCCATCTCACAAATGCTGAGTAAGGGGGAACAACCACTTCTTCATAAAGAAGTTAATAATATTTAGTTTCACCGGATAATTTTTTTCCAGCTGAAAATATCTGAATTTCAAATTTGACACAGATGTGGAGAAAACCTCACAATTCTGTACTTTAATTTCTTTTTATACCAGTGGATAGGGTAGTTATTTAACATATATATCTTATCCTAACTTTCATCTGAAACAATATTCACATCACTGCTACCACTAACTCACTGCAGCACAAAAAACTTGAAATATCTGCTGCAGGCATCTTAAGTGTGCTCTCCAAGAGAAGTTACACTAACCTGAATTCCAGCAAAAGCATCTACAAAATCAAGATGAAGCCATGATGCCTCTGCATCCTGAAGCACCCCACAAGATTAATCTACATGCAGTTTGACTGTTCTATATAAGAGGAGCAAGCACATATCACAGGACTACACAAGCTGTTTTCTGTACGTAAACACCAAAGCTTCCAGGAAAGAAATATCTATGCTGGCCATTTGAATAGCTGTAAGAATTCAGAACTTGAGACATTTTTAAAGGAAAGCAAATCCCACAGTCCTCCCACTCTTCTCAACCGAACTATTCCTTGTCTTCCTGAGGAAGTAGTATGAGACCTTGTTTACAAAGGCATGTATGCAATAAGCTGTCTGGAAGTTGCTATAGGATGGCATTTGAAAACTTTCTAGAAACGTCAGGGAAATTACAATTTGTTTATATAATTCCAGCTCCTATCTAACTGACTCGGAGATACTACACACAACAGAAATTAAGAACTTGATATCTAAAACCTATATTCCATTTTTTCTTTTAGTTTGAGACTATTTCTTCTTCTAGAAGCATAACAGAACCATTCTAATGCGAAAAGCTCAATTAAAGAGTAAAGAAAAAAAAAGTCATCACATTACTAAGAATTTGTTCACAATAATAGGTAGATAGCCAATAAATTTTCTTGGGAAATAAGGGCATCTTCTCCCATTAAAGATGTCCCAATCTCCCTATTCTAAGCAAGAAAATTATTTTCAGATGCAGCACTGGAAAACCATTAGTCATTTGCAAAACACTCCAATGGAGAAATATATTCCAGTTTAAAATCACACTGCAGAAAGGAAAAGCAATTTCCTCTGCACTTATTATTCCCACAATGTCCTGATAGCTCCTAAACACCATTTTTCTATTGAACTCAACACACTCCCCAGAAGAACAGAAGGGCATAAAAAGCAGAATTATGCACAACTTGAAGAGGTAACTTCACATCTCTTTCACTAAGATTTGCTCTCTTTCTCCTATCTATGTTCAATTCCTCACATCATGACAATACCCTTTGAGACGTCAGGTTTTCATCTTACATAGTGCAGTATTACACCAAAGCTCTAAATCAATTTTAAGTCCATCCATAAATTACTATTCTTTCTAACCATGAACACCCTTAACTGTACGCAGTCAGAAAAATGTCACTTTTCTCCAACATTTCACAATTTTTAATTGCTATATGGTTCTTCAACCTCTCTTAATTAAGGTGTTCATGAGATTGAAATTCAGTGAATGCAACAATCTCTAAACAGATTAACTTTAAGCAGGATCCAAGTAATTTGAACACAAGAGTTCTCAAGAAAGCCAAGAGCTGTTATTTATCTTAGTAGTTCAGCAGAATGTTTTATAATATGCTGAAACCCTAACTTCAAATGGTCACATTCCTAGTCACTGATGACATTTTATTAATCTCCAAGGTAGCCAAAGTCAGTTACTGCACAGTTTTAGTAGACAGCAAGTTTCCCTCTCCTCTTACCAAACAGATTTATTAGTTCAGGAGACAACCTCTTTTAAAATTAAAGTGAACAATTTAACCATTTTCTGCTCATGCTGGAGTAACAGCAAAGAACCCACACTATGTCAAATATCACTCTCAGTGGAGGGAGTATCATAAGGAAACCTTTGAATCTAAGCTTTACTTTTTTTTAGTATTAAAAATCCCCAAAACCTAAACAAACAAACGAAAAAAAAAAAAAAAAACAAACCCAAAACTTACACAGGAGGTAACCTGAGCAGAAACATCCTAGATAGGACTCATTTTTTTTTCACATTGTTAAAAATGGGTAAAGCTTTCCTGCACTATCAAGCCCTACCGGAGTGCATGGTAATGTACTACTCTGTCTCTAAGCTCTCCCCTCAGAAGCTCCATGGTTTTCCAGAAAAATTGCGAATGACTGCAACACTTCTTTAAACTGATGGTTTTCCTTGCCCCCCCCACCCCGTTCCCATCACTTTAGCTAAATCTCTTTTTGCCTCTTAATTCTTGCACAAACTCCATGTAAGGCTTTCTTCAAAAAGTTCTTTTCCTCATCTCTACTTTCTGATTTGTTTTTTTTTTTCTACTAAGTAACAATTGCATTCTTTCGCATAAGCTGCCTCCTTTTTGATACTTGCTTACAGTTGCAGATTCTCAAGGGCTGTGTGTGGTATGCATGCAGTATATACATACACAGCCAAATATATTCAATGCAAAGTTAACATTAACATGTTTCTTTTCTTCTGCATAAAGGCCCAAAACTGAAAAGGCAAAAGACCAATCAAGTAGCCAAATCTGTGATACATCAGCAAACACATCTTTTGGCAACTTACCACCACTGATGTTACTTGAGAAAGCTGAACACAGTTCCCCTAAACAGTTGCTTCTTCCAGTCCAGTTCTAACATTCAGACCCTCACTTTTAAAGTTAGCATAAAGTTAGCCCACACAAAATTATGGAGAAAAGAACGCAACACTCCTAATTATAAAACTCTGTTTGACCAACAAGCAGCTGCCAGAAAGCTATAAAACTTTCCTATGCTCTTCTCATATCCCCTGACAATGCCTCTACACTTTGGGTTTTGATAAGATTTCTCATGACAACTTCTCCAGTGAACCCTCACCCGCTTCAGAAATAGTTATCTCAAATGCCTCAGGTCTCCAAAATGTATCTGAGCATAGTATCACGTACAAGCTACTAAGTGAATAGAACATCTCACAAACCATCAAGGTTTTTAAGCTTCCTCAGTTTGACATCTATGGTTTTTCCATTCACATGCTGCATTGCCCATGTTTTTCAGATACACAGTTGAACAAAATCCTTAAGGAAAATGCTTCCCTACCCCACTTTTCTGTTCTTCTGAAGTAGAAGAATATAACTGTATTCAGACTTTTTCTGTAGAAAGCACAGGGTGGGGAAAAATACTCACAGAAGAACACACACCATCACCATGCTTTGTTTTATTTACATCTAAGGTTCTATAACCAACAGTGCTTGGTATTTGCAAGGCAAGACTACCAATGCCATAGGTCCCCAAACCAGTACAAGCTAACACTGTTGCCAAATGAAGGTATTGTACCCTCCTCTCTTTGTTCACACCCAGTACTGTGTTACACCTCCCAAGGGCCAGGGCAAGAATATGAGCATCCATCCAGTCGAAGAAATACAGTAAGTATCCTAAGTTAAAGATAACTCAGGGAAAATAGAACTTTAGTATTACCCTGTATCGGTTCTCAATCTAGTTCATGCAGTGACTGCACAAGCCTATATTGAAAAAATAGAAGGGACAGCAGAGGACTGAAAAACAGAAGGGACAAGAGTGATAATGACAGAGGAATGTTTTTCTCAAGCAGCGTGGTGTCCAAGGAAACACAACCTATTGCCTTCTGCTGGGACTGACTTTATAAGAACCTTTAAGTTCCTTACACTATAACACAAAACTTGAGCGTTTTGCAGAGAAACAACTGCAAGTTTGCAAGCACAAATACAGACTTGCATTACACGGTGTTAATACAGCCACATGGGAAGTGCTGCATCAACCTCCAACTCTGCTCTAGAGGGAAGTCCCTGCTCCAGGCTACTTGTACCCACAGCCCCGTGCATCGCACATGTAACAACAAAACAATGGTGAAGAACTGCTAAAACCTTTCTTTGTAAAACTCAGACCTGCTGTGGTATAACAGGTTTAAGTTCAAAGCTCTGCCACCACCAAAAGCCTTGCATTAAAGTTACAGCCGTAACTCGAGGGCCAGTCATTTCACACGCCGCCACCAGCGCGGTGAGCGAGCACCCCCCGGGCGCTGCCCTCCCTCCCTAGGCGAGGGCGGGCGGCCCTCACAGCCACACCTCGGTGCCT
>VZRN01005907.1:0-64778 GCA_013397935.1 Dasyornis broadbenti | reverse complement strand
AGTAAGGAGAAGGAAGCGGATCGCCCAATCGCAATGCGGAACGCTCGGGGGAGGCGGAGCCAGAAGGTGAGCATTGTCCAATCACTTGGCAGCGATGGGACTGGGAACGAAAGGAAGGGGACAAGCTAGCCAGTCACAGGGCGAGGGCGGGGCGTGAGCTGGGTCCGTCCAATGGCGGAGGGAGGACTGAGGCGGGGCTGAGGTGGCAGCCAATGGGCGGGCGCGGGCAGGGAAGGGAAGGGACGGTGGCGTTCATGGCGGTGGTGGCTTCGGTGCTACTGAGACGGGGCCGGGGCCGGGGCCGGGGCCGGGGCCAGGGCCACGGCCACGGCCAGGGCCACGGCCAGGAATAGGAATAGGAATAGGAATAGAGCCGCGGCCGCATGGAGTTGCCCCGCCCTCCTCGTTCCGCTCCGAGAGGGACCCGGAGCGCTCCTGAGCGCGTTCCCGCACGCGGCGGGGAGGGGGCAGCGCGTCGCGGGTTGATGCTGCTATCGTCACTATCCTCGCCTGAAAACCGGCAGTTCTGCCTTGGGCACGCTGGTGACTGGAGCGGAGAGAGGGCAGGGTGGGGTGAGGCAGCGGGAAGGCCCTCGCTGCTTCTTGTTGAGGGAGCTGATGAACGAAACGTTTCCTCCGAGACCTGGAGGGCTGTCCCAGGACGCCTTGGGCTGTGTCCTGATGAAATCATCCGTTGGAGCCGGGTGAGAGCTCCGGAAAGCGTTTATGAGATCAGGCGTAGTTACTGTAATCCCTTCGCCAGCAGCTCGGGAGGGATGTATCCTGACCGGAGTCCGCCAGGACATCGAAGGCCCTTGCAGGGAGCCCTGCAGACCGGCCTCGGGCAGAGCTTAGTCCAATGGGATTTATATTTGGGCTGAAGACTGCAGTGAGGGTGACCACCCTGCTGAGCTATGTCGCCGCCGACAGCTGGAGCTGCCCGGCTGTTTGCTCTGCCCACGGCTGTGTTTAAAAACCATACTAGATTTATATACAAATGTGTTTTCTGAAAGGGTTTGGAAATATGCCATTCTTCAAAGACCAGATAAAGTAAATGCTGTATTTAGTACAGGGGTTGGTAACACCCTACCAACCTCAGTAGCCAGACAAGGCCAGAAGGAAACCATAACGTGTCCGTATTTGTGTCCTATTAAACACTTGCATGCATCCTGGCGAGGGAGTGGGGAGCGGTTCCTGAGCTGCAGGAGTGTTAATTGGCAGAAAGGAAACAGTCTGACATGTTTACTTAGACACTGAAAAGATGGAAGAGTGTGACCTTTGACTTCTCCAGTGTGTAATTTAGAGGGAAGGGGCTGTGGTATTTCTTAGCACTTAGCATCAGGAGAAAAAACAAAATGAAGAGTTATCAGGTTTAAGCAGACGAATTCGAGAGAATCGTCTCATGCTTTTCTCTCTGATTTGCTACTATTGATAGTTATTTTTCTGTATTATAGTCACTTCTTTGAGCCTTTGTCATGGATCTTACTGCAAATTCGGTATGAACATGCAGTCTCTAACAAAGTGAATTAGCTTCCATGAAAGACAGTCATTTTTCTTCCCTCAGGAACACAGGAAAGCTTCACAGCCTAGTTTCAGTCTATTTGTAGGCAGCAGTGTGTGTGCAGTCTGCTTCATGTCTCCATGTCACCTTTGGACAAGAGGGCTTTTTGTAGTGAGGGGTGCAAACACAGCTTCAGGGGTAACAAGTGGAAGCGGGTGTTTGACTTTGTTCATTTTCTTGCTGTCTGTGGCCACTCCCATATCTGGACTGTCACTGAAGCAGATATGGACTTGCCTCAGCAGTAAGCTTTCTTCACCTGGTTTTGATATACAGTGACAGCCACCAGCTATGATCGGCTGGGCCATGTCCCATCACTTGTGTTGCAGGTTGGGACCATGGGGGAGACTGGTGTTACTAGAAAGGGACCTTGGGATCAAAGCAGCAAACACAGCATTTAGCAATGTTAACATTTAGCACTTGAGTGCTTGCACAAGTGGACTGGCTTTGGTGTAGGTGCAGTGAGGAGCACTGGTGGGAAAGAGGCACAGGTGATTTATTTCCAGATGAGCAGGGGAAGGCTTTTGCAGAATTGAAGTAATCTATGAGGAAACGAATAAATATAGTGGAAAAAAAATGAGCAAGAGAGAAGTGTATTAGAGGACTACATACTGTAGAACTTTTTGAAGGATTTTATCCCCCATTGCCATAGTTGGCTACAAGCATTTTCCTCCTGTCTCCTCTCCCTTTGAACAGAACAGATTGAATTATACTGACTATATATATTATAGAGTAAAACACTAGAGCTGCTGCTCCCTGGATAGAATGCAGCTGGCATGCTCAAAATCTATTCCATTATGATTCCCCACACCCACAATGTTCAACCATAGCACTTGCTAAGTGGGATGGAATGGAGTGTGGAGTGGAGTGGAGACACCTCAGCCAGGCTCTGTTGCAATCCTTGCAGGGAGGGGAACTCGATGCCACTTTGCAGCTGAGAAACTGCACAGCACCTGTCAGCCAAGGGAGACAGGAGATGTCCTGCTGCTGAGCCAACTGCTGTGGCAAAATCATTCTCCTTGGATGAACTTGGTTCATTGTAGCCTATTTGTAATAGTAACTCATACCTCCACCCCAAAGTTACCCACCCCTCACGGGGCATGTGCTCTGTATAATTTTGACTGTATCTTTATAAACAAAATGAGAGAATTTTACACCAATCAGTAACAAAGGTATGTATGACTCGAGTTATTTAAGCTTAACCTAAAAATAGAGTAGTATAAAAGTAAGTTGAGAATGGGGGAAAAGTTAGGGAAGACTCCATCATAACTGCTGGGATCAGTCGACAGGCTGAACCTGTCTTCTTCCCTGCAGAGGTGCCTATTGGGTAAGAATCAAACTCTATGCATGCTGAATACTTTTACTGAGGATTAGGGCTTGTCTGTGTATTGATTTGAACAGATTTTTGCAGTCAGATACTATCACCAACATCTATCGGACCTTAACGTGTAATCATTTTATATTATTAAATAGTGTTGTTCCATAAGCTGCTAGTGTGAATCCTTCATGGGCACTGGCAGTCGCCAGCAGCAGGTAACGTACTCATATAAAGATGAAGACCCACTGAGGGGTCATAAAGTGGGAAGACCTGCTGAGGGGTCTCCCTTATGCTGTTGGTGTGTGTCCCTGAAAAAGTCAGCTGAACCACCCTCTGATCCGGCAGGACTGTTCAGTGAAGGGTCCACCTAATAGGACTTGGACAGATTGGTCGGGCACAAGGAGCTCAGCTTCCCTGGGTTGTTGACAGACACTAAGGGTCAAGTAAATGTCCCCACACTAAGGGTTGAGGATTTCCCCTTTTCACATGATACCACCCCATGACACCACCTGCTTTTTCTGCAGCCTGAGCTTTGGATCTTTGTTTATGCTATCACAGTGGAACTGTGTGGTTTTATGTCTTGTCAGGTTCCTTACTGGCACTGTCGGGCCAATAAGGGATGTAGCTCCACGAACCTTGTACTTGCCTCTGAGAGAAGCTGATACAAATTAACCTTGTGAGAAAAAATGATTAGGCTGGTGCTACCACGCAATTCACTATGTATCCATGTCAGATACATGGTTTAGCACAGCACCCTTTGGTAATGCAGAGGCATGTTTGGGAAGCAATGGTTGAGATGTGATCAGTTATTTTATCATTATTGGCTTATGTTGGCTTTTGTAAATGAAAATATGGCCTGACAGAATCTGGTGTCAAGATACAGGAGTACTGGCAGAATGGAGGCGCAGTCAGTGCGTATTTACGTGGGCAGCAGTAGTTGGAAGCAAGGTAATCTCTGTAGCTTCTGATCTCGTATTTGGTTCCACTGCGATATGTCGTTAATTACCTGTGCAGCTTCAGCTTTCATGTTCATCCTCCATGGACATTCATTGTCACTCATGTCTATTGCCACTCAGGCTGGTGAGTGGAGGAACAGTGTAGCAGAAACTTTAGGTCTCAGGTTCAGTTAGTTTCTGCTGGTGCATCTAAACAGGCTTCCATGCCCTGTGTTCAGGGCTCCCTGGTGCATTCATTCCTAATGCCTCCATGTCAAACTCAAACACTTTGGGAATTTGACCTCACTTAACGATGAGGCTCTTATTTCATGACTCATTTCTCTCCCCCACTCTACAGTAAAAAACAGTCCTATACCTGTAAACTATGATCAGGACCTCTGCCATTTTTGACACCCATGTTGGGTGATTTTGAACTAGTGAGTTCATTTTGTTTGTGCCTTGCTTTCTTAGTCCGTAAAATGAGACTAGTGAGACCATTACTGTCCCCATCCCCCCAGCCCCCCATCCAGGATGAAGTGAAAGGCTGCATCTGTGCGGTATAAACAAAGCCCTAATTTACATGTAAATGCATGTGATATCGCTGTAGCAGCAGAGCTGTAGCAGTGAAGCCCTCCTTGTGTGCAGGCAGCTTATGTCAGCAGAATGAGGCTCTTTTTCAAGCAGAACTTTACCGAGCACCATCAGCTATATCAGCAAAAACACTGAATACCAATATAAGTATATCCTCATTGGGACCTCAAGGCCCATGGTATTTTAATTTCTAAGTTCTTTCTAGGTGCTTAAAGACTTTTGAGGATCTGAACCTACCTACTGGCATTATGGAAGTTACCCTCTTCCCATCAGAGCCCTGGCAAACAGGTTCGGAGCAGATGTGGTCTCACTTCATCAGTGGCTGTAGAGCACTCTGAGAAACTCTGGTAAAGGGCCCAGAGCCCAGCAGAGCATGATCAAGCTGCTATGGCTGACTTCAAGGGCAGCATAACTACTGCTGCTGCTTCTGACAGTGCTGTAAGTACTGCAGGAGACTGGACAGGTTCTTCCTTATTCACCTGTTCCTGTGAGAAGAACAGAACTAAAAATGGTGTCCCCTTGAAAATGTCTTTGTTGATAGTTTTCATTTCATCCTGTACTGATGCTATTACAAAGGTGGCACATGAGAAGATAGCATACTGTAGAGAAGAGAGACAGTGAGGACATTGGTCTAGCACCTGAGCAGTGACCAAACCTTAGATTGGAGAGGAAGGAAGGAGCAACTTGTCACCTTTCCAGTACCAAGCACAGTTTTGCAGGTCCTTATTTTCCTACATCTCTTTAGAAAAAAAATGAGTGAAGGAAGGAGATAGGCAAGTTGGCAAAAGATGTGGCTAAAGGAGCTTTTTTTTTTTTTTTAAATGTTCAAATTTCTACTTGCAGAGTGAGTCAGTTCAACTCATCCAACAGAAAATTATCCCATGGAAAATTTTCTTCAGGTTTGTGAACTGAACTGACTTCGTGGCTGGAAGAAGGTGGCCATAGATTAGAGATAAGGGGAAACTACCCCATCAGTGCAGCAAACTGCTTTGGAATTACAAAATCTGGTATCAGGGATGATGGGAGCACAGAAAGAACTTGAAGTTCAGTCCAGAGAAAAGGATTAGTACAGGAAAACAGAAGGCTGCTGCCTCTCCTTTTGGCAAGGATATTATTATAGATAGAACAGAGAGAGACTTTCCCATACAGTGAAATGGGGTGAGGGAGAAATTGAACAGTGTTTAATAACCCATAACTAGGTAGTTGAAAACTTTCCCTTCAAAGTAAAGGAAGTAAAAGCCATACTTAACTTGAGGAGATGAAAAATGTTAGCAGCTGAGCACTACCAAGAGGGAAAATCTACCCCAGGACTGGGGATTGATACTTGGGCTTCCGTGAGAGAGACGGCTTGATGCTGCAGGCAGGACTGAGCACTCATGTCTTTCCCACTCACAACTGCTCACACTGTGTGTGTTGATCAGCAGCAGCCAGACAGGGCTGCAAGGCTCACTCTGTAATTGAGCCTCGAGTGCAGGGGAGACTTGACTGTGTTCAACAAGTGTAAGAGGAAACTATGGGAAATGTCAATAAGGAAAATCACATCTCCAGTGAAGATGCTGCAGGCTTGAGTGGTTGCTGTACTGGGCATGACCATAAGAGGGAAGTGTGTGCTCAGGCATTAGGTGCTTTCTCTGGGCTGGAGCAGCCCCAGCCGTGCTGACTGTGGGCTCTGCAAGCACCATGGGTCTGCCTGCGTCCCACTTCCTCTGCAGTGCTAAAACTAGGGCCAGTGCCTTCAGAGGCACATGAGCTCAGCCACAGCCAAGTGTGCAGACAGTGATGATGGGGTGAGAGGGCAGCAAGGGTAGGAAAGTGAATTGTCACTTCCTGAAGATAGGAGAGAATGAGATGTGCAACCTTCACCAGTCCTGAGAGAACTGGGGATGTCTTGTCCAGAGATGATGGGCAGTCAGGTGGGGAAATCTCATTTCAGTTTTCTCCTCACACATTTACATTAGATGTCTGGTTGTGTTAGCTGGATCATACTTAGATTATGGCATTCAGGCTTGAGAATGGTGATACTGAGGTGCTTTTAGGAAGGGTAGGGGACCTCAGGAGAAAGAGAACTGAAGTCAGCAAGCTTGAAAGATTTACAAAGAGGAATGAAGCTCCAAAAGGATATGGGCAGGCAACCCTGCTAGCTCTCTAAAGTAGATATTTTGCCTGAAGCACTTCTAATAGGATTCTGTAGGCCACATGCATAAAGCATACAAGCTGTGTAGCAATTACAAATACATCTTGGATGTTAGCAATCCTGTCAGACTCAGGTGACTGCTACCCTCAGTGATGGGCCATCCCTGACTGCATGCCTTTGCTACATGCTTGTTAAAACTCACAACTGCACAAGGTAGAAAGGCACACTTGCTCCATGCAATATGGGAACTTGAGGCTTCACCAAGTCTGTGCCTGCTGACTCCCATGGACCCTGGAACTGTCATGTATGTATGGCTGAGGAGTTTATACTTGCCTCCTGGAGATCCTGCAGGGACCCACAGGGTGCTTTAGGGAGAAACAGTACTAAGATTGATTTCCTATAGTTACCTGCCAAGAAATTTGAGCAGCAGCATCCAGTCAGGAGCACCAAGTGACTTAATCATCAGCTTCCCATGAGTTGGCTTTGCAGGGAGGCACCCAGGCTTCTCCTTATAGATCTGCTTCTCAGGGACCTTTTTTTTGTTGTTTGTTTGGGTTTTCTTGGTTTGGTTTTTTTTTTTGGTTGTTTTTTTTTTTTTTTGTTTTTTGGTTTTTTTTTTTTTTTGTTTTTTGGTTTTTTAGTTGTTTTGTTTTGTTTTGTTGTCAGTGGCAGATACAGAGGAAAATGAATGGGATAGAGCTGAATT
This sequence comes from Dasyornis broadbenti, assembly GCA_013397935.1. NCBI lineage: Eukaryota > Metazoa > Chordata > Aves > Passeriformes > Dasyornithidae > Dasyornis > Dasyornis broadbenti. The sequence goes on along the minus strand of VZRN01005907.1, from coordinate 57,536 downwards.
TATTCCTTGTTCATGCCACAGCATAAAACAAAAATGCATCTAAGAATAAACTGTACAAGAGCTATAGGCAGGTGTGGGTGGTGGCAAGGCTGGGGGGGACAGGGTGGGGGCATCCTTTGGTGCCTGGCTGAGCATGTATTGTTCTTGTGCTCCCTAAGCATCTTATGCCTGTGCATTAGAGGGACCTCCAGATGTATGAGCAGGGACTGGCTGGCTATCTAGAGGCATAGGTGATATGAGGGGGAGAGAGCTGAAGGAGTGTGAATGGCTCAGCACATACGTCTTTTATCATCTACGGGCAGCAGCGTTGCCCAGCAGGGGATGCATTGTGTAGGTGTGGGCCGCAGACAGGAGGTTGCTGTGCTGGGAATGGCTACAAATAACCACAAGAGGTCACTTTGCAGTTAAATGAGGCGAAGAATTACCATGGCGACGCACTCCTCTCCCCGATAGACGGCAGGCTTCCAGGCAATAATGTTTATGTGTTGATCTAAAACCCCGAAACTGTCTCCCCCTCTTTTCAGAAAGGATGAGGACCATGCTGTGCTCTCTCCAGACTGGGAGAGTTGTAGAGACTGGGATATGGGGTGGTTCCTGCACACTCCATCTTTCAGTAGAAAGGGGCCACTCTCTGGGTACGTCCTACATTAGTTGCTGCTGTAGTGCAAAGATGGAAGGGCTGTGGTTCGAATTACTACGGCACAGGATGGTTCTTACACTGTGGGTCCACTTAGTGTCCTCAGGGGCAGTGAAGTCTGAGCCAGTTGCCAGCCCTTAGGTACAAACTGCATGTGTGCAGAGAGCTGTGTGCTGGGGCACAATGCACCCGTGCTGCAAGAGGTGCTCCAGGGAGTGTGTGTCACAGAGCACAACTCCAGCCCTGGTTCCACCAGGAGCTTGGAGCTAGCCAGCAATTGGTACTGCAAGACTCCAAGGACAGACAGAAGACAAATGTGCACCAGAACATAAAGCCTTCTTGCATCTAGAGTATTCACACTTGCTGTTAGTGCCCACATGGAACATGTTCTCTGTTCTTACTCAGTTGAATCAAACCACGTCCTATGCTGTTTTCCAGGCAAAGAAAGTACAGTTGCATCTTTCAGGTACCACTGGTGCTAAAGTGTGTTCCTCAGAGAGTTCTGTATTTCACCTTCAGAGACCTTACTCCTTTTATCTTCAGAAGCCTTATTTCTTTCATCAGTTCTCTAGTTCTCAGTGGTCTGTGAGGCTATCATAAATCATATCTCTCCTGTGTTCTCAGTTGGAGGTTTGAGATGCTTACTTTGTGGTCTGTGGGGAAAACTTGAAGGAGGAAAGGCTTTGTGGACTAAAACTGTTTGGAGATGCTTGGTTTGGGGAGGAACACTGATGCATCTTGCACAGACCCATATGCAAAAGCTGGAAAGAAGAAACCAAGTAGATAGTCCTTGCAAACTGAAGTACCACAGGAAACCAGGGAGGTGCTGTAGACCAGCAAGTAGGTCATCATGTCACTTCTGCTGCACTGGTATGTTGCAGACATGCAGAGCACAGCTCAAGGCAAAGGTCCAGTGCTTCCCCTCACTGATGTGCCCATTGCAGCACCTTCCCTTGAGTACACATCTTTTCCCTGTAGGGTTTTGTTCAAATCACAGAAAAGCATTGTAGACACTGACAAACAGGTATTGTCATCTTGGAGAGGGCTGGCAAAAGAACAAATAGCTGCACTTCAGTGGAGGTGCAGCAATCTTTCCACGCAGCACAGGCTTGCTAATTTGCATGGTTGTGAGGTCTCATTGGAAAGATACTTTTAAATGAAAAAGCACGGAAATGATGCAGAATTTGAGCATATTCCAGGAGATAGCTAAATTTTTCATAGTGAAACCCAATAATAGATCAGTCTGTGTGCTATGAACCTCTCATCACAAAAATATATCATAGGAGGCTTCTGCTATCTATTCTGGGCTGAGCACTGACCTTGGCTATTAGATCTCAATTAAGCATGTATGTGACTAATGTTTCTTTCTCTTCCACTTTTCTGCTGCAGAAAATAATATTCATGGAATCAAACATAGAGTACTTCCACAGTCACTCTCCAGATGGGACCCAGGGTTTGTCCGTAGGTTTCATGCCATGTGAAAAAAAGCATTTCTAGTGTGAAATTCAGGAAAGGAAGTATTAAAGATCTTTGGAGACAAAGATTGCAGCCTTCAGCACTGAGCCCCTCTGCTGTTCCAGAATGGCGTGCAGTGATGCTTCCAGCTACAGGTGGGGTTGCATAGGCCACAGGGACAGAAAGAGCATACAAAATTTTCACTTCTTTATGCTTGCTCACCTGGGATCCTTCTTTCCTTTAATTTCATCCTTATCATATTGATCTAGGAAAAGGGAAAGAAGTGCGAGTAAAATTGACAGTGGTAGTAATAAGACTGTGCAAGACTTGCTTTGGTGCTTAAGACTCCTATGCAAGCCAGGACCTGTCTGCAGACTTTTTCCACTTTCAGCTCAGGTAAATGCTGAACCATCAAAACAACGTGCCAAACTCAGATCTCTCCTGGAGCATAATTACTGTGTAGTACCAGGAAGGACTTGGAGGCAATCATATCCTTACACTCATATTTGACAGGTCAGGTCTGGGGACTAGGGAACTGGTGAGCTTCATCTTTGTGCCTGGGAAGATCATGGAGCAGATCCTCGTAGAAGATATGCTAAGGTACATGCTATGCCACAAGCAAAAGAGATGCCATTTTTTCACCAGCCTTGTGACGAGGATTAGATGGATCAATGTGATTGTGAAGAATAGAAGACAGTTCTCCTACAAGGTGGAACAAAAGCCTTGTTTTAAAAGGGCCTGAGGTGTGTTTTCAGCTATCTGGACTGAAAAGAGGCTTATTTGCATGCAGCATTCAGCAGGGTTTAGAATGGCGCAGATTATTTGCAGTAGTGTGGCCTAAAATCTTCCTGACCTGTCACAGACACCTGACAATCAGCAATTCTGCCAAGTCAGGTTTCATCACAGCAATGAGAACAAGCTGACAAACTCACACCAGTCATCACAAGATTGGCGCAGTTCTCTGACAGCTTTTCCAGGTGCTGGTTATATCTGATGAAAGGTCAGACTAACATCTGACTCTAATCTTAGAGGAATGTTGTCTGAAAAGCCAAGGGGGAAAAGGCCAGTGAAAATGAAAGTATGCTGACTGGAGTGGCAGAAAGCTGTACCTAAGCTTGATCTCAGTCACTGGGACCAGATAAGACAATGCCAAATCAATTCTCACTGTTCTAGAAAAGATGGGACATGCTACTCAACACCTGCTAGTGAGAGTGTATTAGATTTTGGTGCTTGTCTCGTATTCAGTGTATGTTTTTTTCCATTTCTCTGCCTGCCTAGGCCATAATGAGCAGTGACACTTTTTCTTTGTCCTTGGAAGAAATTATTTCCAAACATTTTTTTGTTACCAATGCTGCTAAAAATGTCTTGATGCTCCACTCAGGTTTACTTCTTTTTCCAGCTCCATTCCTTGATTACTAGCTCCATAATCTCAAAATTTGTATAAGTTACCCCATTATGAACCAGTGAGTTTTTCCAAAATTTAAATTCTGTCTGGAAACAAATCTAACTCCGAAGTTTTAGCATCAACCAACACCTCTGCCTGGACTGATTGTTTTAAGCAAGAACAGTGCTTTGAAAGATGAGTCTCTTTTCCAGACTGTGTGCTCTCTTTTGGCTACTCCATCATTTCCAAATCAATAGCTGTCTCTGCTTGCCAACCCTCCCATCCAGACCCTGCTCTTTGCTACCTCATTTTGGTTTTAATTTGCCACAGCAAAATTGCAGTCATTTTTCCCCCATCCTAATTAAGAAACCTATCCGTTAAGGAGAAAGAAAACAAAAACAAAACCTTCTTATCTAAGCCCTTAGCGCAGAACAGAGGAGGAATGATTGGTGAGATGATCACTTCTAGAAAGCCAAGGCCTTTATTGATTCTTCTGGCCTTCCTCAGTAAATACAGAATGAGTTTTAAATTCACCTTTAGAAGGAAGCTAAAAGTTAATTTAAAATACTGACTTCTCAACATCAGAGAAGAGACTATGCGTTCTAAGCTGACTCACTTTTTATTCTCTATACATAGTTCAACAAGAATATTTGGAGAGTGTTTCATTGTGCCTCATAGATTCATAAAACCATTTAGGTTGGAAAATACCTTCCAAGATCACTGGGAGACCAATCATCAGACCAAGCATAAACCTAACACCTAAACCTAACCCTTGGCTGTGGTGGACAGCCAAGTCCACCATGTCCCTACTTCAAGCACCACTTCTACACATAAATGTGAGTGCCACCTCACATTATTTCTATTTCAGTTTCCCCACATTTTGGTTTAAACTGGACTTGCTTCTGAACTTCCAGGAGCTAATGGTCTTGACCTATTTTCTGGAAGAGTTTTGAGATCATGAAACAGATTAGAGAAGCTGTATTGTGGGCAGGTGGCAGCAGCACAGAGCTCTTGAGTTAAGGAAATAAGCACTGAGTGATGGCAAAGGAGGGCACAACCTCAGTGCTGAGATGTGTGACTACATGGACAAAAAGGGACAGGCTACATAGAGAAGGTCAGGGGAGAGTCCACTACACATGGGGATTTTGTGGAAGAGGACATTCAACAGCCCCATAGGAAAAGGTCAGACAGAATAATCCCTACAGACTTGGGGAAAAAAAAGACAGGAAGTGTCTCCACAAGGTTAAAGCTTTAGCTGTCCAGAGGAATAAGCATCTCTATTCTGAAAAGAGGGAAAGCTACTACAAGCTTTTCCAGACTTGATGGCCTCTCTCCTTCACCCCTGATCCAGTGGAAGTGGTACTTTCTATGATTCCTATCTGAATACAAGCCCTAGCTTCAAATAATAATCAGGTCTGACTCCCTGCTGTACTCCAGAGATTTATTTACCACCTTGGAGAGATAAGAATTTAGCTGATTAAGTTTCAGTCTCTGTGCATAGTCAGCTCCTTCTAGGAGGGGTGATAAAATAGCAGGAATCAGATGGGGATTGTGCCTGCTGGACTACAATTACTCTGATATTCCAGATTGTTTCTCTCCTCTCTGGAACCTCAAGAGCAGAATCCTTCAGAGCAGGATCTGCTATAGAAGTCCAGACCAGCTTGCATTAAGAGTATGAAAGTAGCCTTTTGAGACTGGTTTTCTAAAGCAATAAGGTATATGTTCTCATGGGTTGTAAATGTGCTAAACTTGGTGTGCCCTCACATTGCCGTCCAGCAACTTTGAAACCTGTTAGTCTATTTCAATTAGATTTGATAAATTTCATAGCTAATTAAGGTCCTGCAGGTAGTAGGTATCCAGTTAGAGGAGAGGGACCCTGTAAATACCCTGATTCAGGAAAAGGGTGTACTGTGCATGTATTTTAAACTCTGGGGAGATCACATGGGAAAAAATTACACACAAGTATTCATCCAGATGAAAAGCTTCAGTAAGAACTCAATTTTTCAGGAACAGAAATCCATAGGGGACCATGGTTCATTCATTCTGGACCTCACGAAACTACTATTTTTATTTTGTTGTGATGTAGATGGGAGGAAAAAATTAATTTAGGAAACACTGTAAAAAACCCTATAGCCTAAGATTCAGCAGATCTAGCAGATTTAGGAACTAGGATTCAGTAGTCAATTTCTTGCTGGCATCCTGATTGTGACAGAAATCAGCCCTAGCAGAGAGAGTGGTGCAGCACCTGAAATCAGACAAGGTTCTGAAGATGGCTAAAGTGGGGAAATGTGGGGGTGCAGGGCACATGATCTATGGGGAAATGTTGGGGTTCCCAGGGTCCTTCCATGTGGCTCAGAGTAGACTAAGGATAGAAGAGTCTAACTGTAGACTTCAGTTATTTGTAGGAGAGTTACAAAGAGAGTGGAAACAAACTCTTGGTAGTAATAGATGGTAAGAAAAACGCAGAGAGAGTAGACAGAAGTTGTATTCTGGGAAACTCAGGGAGGATATGAGGTGAAGTTTCTTCAAGAGGTGAATATGAGAGCACTGGGCACAAGCTACTGAAAGAAATGGTAGAGTCTCCATCATGGAAGGTTTCTAAGTCCCATGTAGGCAACTACACTAATTCCTAACAGGAAGTTGGACTAGACAGCTCCAGAGGTCCCTTCAACCACCATTTTTGCGGTCCTTTGACTTCTGTCCAGAAGATAATGCAAGAAAACAACTTGTGTGAGCAAAGTTGACACTTACACAGTGGCAACTTTTATCTCACCTCAACTTTACCAGAGGACATATGAACATATTTTTAGCCATTGTTCAATTCCTTGTATAGAAAAATGGTTTCATTAAGGTATTTGTGATTATTATTTGCTGAGTGCAAATAATGAAACTTATTTTGTACTGTGCTAAACTTGTGTCAGACACGTCTTGTGCCTCATTGTACCAGATCTATAACATTATGCTATAGATGGGTTTCAACCAGCTTTGGTTGTTAGGATTTATGGAGGCATCAGCAGACCATGGACAACTGTCACTGGTTTTCTCTAGGTCTCTTCTTGCATAGAGACAACAATAATAATAATTAAAAAAAGCTTTTTATATATAAGTCTTTTGAGGCATCTAGCAGCTTATTTTTCTGGATCATTAATGTCTGCAGGCCATGTACTTCTGTTAACTTTTTGAGGTAATGTGTTCAGACTCAAGCAAGTTTTATGATTTCATCAGAACTAAAGTATGCTTAGAGCACACTGAATTATAGCTCAATTAATTTTGCATCCTAATTAAATGGAAGACAATCTTATCACTGACAAGTCTCTTTTCTGTGTTAAATCTATCCTGCTTCAGGTGTGATTCAGAGACTAACTTATATAAATAGAAGACAGATCTGAGCTGCTGTCTGCACTGCATAAGGTACTGGCCAGCTTTACCCTAGACCTGTAGCCATGGCAGTGCAATGTGCCACTGTCTCAGCAGTCCCTACCCAGCTTCCTTCTCCAGCCACTTGCTTCTCTCTACCTACTAGCTTAGCAAAGCACACAGCATAATAAGGAGCTTAGGTGCACCTTAGTACAATCTGTAGAAACATCTGCTGTGAAACAATGAAGGAAAAATGCCAACAAGCTCACAAAGAAAGGAAAAATACCTAAGATCAGAATCATCCCAGCTGCAGGCACTGCTTTAGGGACTACCTTGCCCATAAGTTAATACCTGGTTGGTATGGAGAGGCCATGAAGTAAATCCGTCTCAGCCACTAGCCAGCAGTCCAGTTTGTAACACTGAACTTTTCTAGCAGAGTACTCTCAAGAGGACTGAAAATTTCTAGTTTGTGCAGGCAGCTTCCTCTTCTGCTTCCAGTATTCATCCCACTGCACTTTAATTCTCATTTAACTGGAGATTTATTTTCCCTTTATTCTTGATTTAAAAAAGCAGTAATTGTTGGACAGCTAGCTTTATCTACAGATCACATAATGAACAGCACACATGTGGTAAGCAATGTGCTTCATTACCAGGTGGCTTTGAAATAAACACGACTATCTTCCTGTAATCAACTCGTTACATAAATTTTCCTGCAGAATTGGTCCAGATGTCCTCTTCTTTCCCTCCTCTCCCTCAGAGGAATTAAAAACTACAGAGATTATCTCAGCATGCACCTATATGAACACAAGCAATTATTTGTGGCACCTACAGATACAAAAATTTGATTAGTGCTTATGAAAAAATCCCGTTATGTCATCACAAACTCAAAGGTGCAATGTCACATTCTGAAAGCTGTGTGGAGTAGGTCAGTAGTTCCTGAGTGTATCATTGGATGCAGCCCTATTCCCTGCCTTCTTCCCAGGATTTACTGCCTCGTTGAAATTATATTCTGGAAGTACAGTTTGCAGAGCCTGCAGAAGTCCAGTGGTTTGCTCACTTGTACTCCACTCTACTGTGGTCCCAGAATCAATGATCCTGCTAGGCTGGCAGTTCAGGAAATTCTCTCTTCTTATTGTTGTTTCTCTTGGTACATGGGATGCTTTTTTTTTCCGGGTCATTTCCTGTATGTCCGTTTCTGGGTCATGGACTTTTCATTTTCTAGGTGTCTGATACAGAATTAGATCAGGGCTGTCTCACAATGGCATTAGGTAAAAAACTTGACTGTAAGCCAGTATCTCAGCAAATTCTCATCTCAGTCACATCTAAACATAACACTTCAATGGACTGGATACTTCTCATAACCAACTGCTATCAGTAGTTTGCAGCATTTACTACAGTTTTAAACTGCAGAGGATAAACAGTATGGTTTCTTGTCCTTGAATTGCAGGAGAAATTGAATCCTGGAATAAATGACTGCTTGTCATATATTATATATTTATAGGAAACAGAAGACATGAGAACCATGGACTTACAATTCAGCCTGTGACATGAAGAAACCAGCTCCAGATCACCACTCTCTAGTTCCATGACTGTCTTGTCTCATCATCAGATATGAGTGAGTTGGACAATCTTTGCTTCCCTCTCAAGAGTGAAGAACAGTCAGTCTGCCTTCTCAGTCAGGAAAACAGATATTCCTCTCCCTCCTTTGCCACCTTTAGGAGCCACTAAGGGAGCTTTGCTGTTTTCTGAGCCTGACTTAGTCAACTTGCCTTTCTGGTCATGTGTAACTTCTCTGCATAATATAGTCACCCTCCTAGGGCTCAGCTGTAAATATACCAGGCCTAGGCTACAGAAAGGACACACATCTAGCATAGAATAAGATATTAAAACTCATATCTGATTACTTTAGACTTTAAGTTACTGGAGGTTTTTGCAGTATTGTCTAAGGAATTAATTGCACACAAACACACATTCACCTGCTATGAAATAAGCAGACCAGATACTTTACCCATGAGGAAAAGCTGGCAAATACATACTGAATTGGACTTTGATACTGCAGGCAACTCCCCTCTGCAACTGCTCAACAAACCCTGAACTGCCCATAAGCAAAGCAGCCCTGCAGACATACACAGGGCTCCTCCACCAGAGCTGACAGATTGCAGAGGCAGTAGATACAAAAGAAGCCTGGAGGGAACTGCACAAGGGATACAGCAGCATTAACAATACACTGAAACAACTAACAGGGAGAAAAAGAAAAGAAGAAAATAGCCAGCCCAAAACTGATAGAGATCTTTAATTTAAAAACCAAGTAAGTTTATTCATTGGGAAAGTGCAACAAAATACCCCAGGGATAGTGCATTCCACTCTGACAATTAAAATTGCATTAAAAAGTAGATAGGAAGGTCTGAGTCTTAAAAAGAACTAGCATAAAAGCTAGTGCTTTTCTTTGTTTCAATATATTTATCTTCAGGTGACAGAGATAGTCACTGATTAATTTTTTAGGTACTTAATTTACAACTTCATTGCTTCTATTTGCAAGTTGTTCTGTTCCTTACAGATGCTACCTTGGGACTGGAGAACCATAATCCACAGGCACTTAAGAGAGGGCAGTTTTGAAAGAATGGGCATGTTGGGCTCAGTCACATACTTACTGCTGGGAGGAGACCCAGTTGGAAGCTGCTAGATATTCTAAGTAGATATTGCCCCCAATTGTTTCTCTCTAAAATCTGAGACACGAAAAAATGTTCAGTACCACTCATAAAAGATTCTGCTGCAGTTGAAGGGATGCAAGCACAGGACTACAGCAGCTTACAGCAGGTGTTGCTTGAGGGAGCTGCCGGTTTCTGACCACTGAACCCATTTTTGCTGTAGAAGTAATTATCTTGAAGAAGTTGCAGGTAGGTTTACACCCCTAGCAACCTATTCTCATTCATTCTTGTTACTGCACTTCAGCTGAGCTTTACAAGCCCAACCGCATTCTCTATCTCATAGCAATTATGTATCTTTTGCTAACACTCTGCCCAATGATTTCAAAATACTTCATGAGCATCACTCCTACAGCTTAAACCAAGCTTAACCAAGAGCTTAAACCATTTAAGCTTATCCAAGAGCTTAAACCATTTAAGCTTATCCAAGCTTAAAATTCTCTGACATACAGGTATTTTAAAGGTAACAGAGTAAACACCTGCAACAAAATGCCAATAGAGTTAATCTCCCGAGTCCCAGTCCTGAACTTATCCTTCTTTTCTTTTAAAATTACTTTTCTCCTCCCACCTATTTATTACAGCAAGAAGGACTACATTTATTCTGCACAAGTTTATTAACCCCAACACAGACAAGCGACTTCCAGTAGTACACTATTTCCTAGTGTCATATGGAGATTGCCTGTCCAGTCCATGTCAGTATGATCTCCTGGTCTCAGCTGACTGTGTTTGGTTTATGTCTTTTGGCTTTGCTGTTCTCATGATGACTGTCTTCAGATACTGCTTGGCCCTTCCCATTTGTCCCAGATTCCTCTGGAAATTTCTGACCCTCAGCCAACACCTGTCGAATAGTCATATTGATGCGGGAGGACTGCAGGTACTTGGCACACACCTGCCAATCCTCATCAGAGCTGCGCTCAATGACTGAGCCAACAGGAAGGTCTGAAGAAAGAGCTTGGTTGAGGCACGAAGGCAGTGCTGTCCCCTCAGGGTTGGGGAGGACCCGGGGGACAGCGTGGTACAATAGACGGCTGAAGCCAGACATCACCATGATATCACCACTGTGCATGAACATTGCTGTCGGGGCCTCCTCCCGCTTCAGGCCCCCAAGCAAAAATATTGAGGATTGCCCAAAACTAGAGATGGTATAAGAAAGGAGAGAGAAGAGAAAACAAATTCAGGTAGAGAACAATTTTCTGTACAGTAAGAAAACATCAGTAATTAAATTCCTTTATTAAAAACATCCCAAGCAATCATGAAAACCAGATGGACTCCTAAGAACAACTTTTCAGTGGGAACATGGAAAACAAACTCAGAGATCTGGTTCAAGATAGGCACAGTGTGAGCAATCACCCTGCCAGGTTTGAAGCTCTGCTGCGATACTTCTTTAGTATCCCATTGACACTCTGCTGCTTTAGAAGAGAACTGTGCTCTGTGCAAAAGAACTCTTCACTCCAGGCACTACATCCATGCTATTCAAGCAGTCCTTAAAGAAAAACCTATGTCCTTGACCTACAGCCTTCTGCTATTCAAATCTTCTGAGAGTGAAGATAATTAGTAAACTACATCATACTGCCTTCCTATAACCATATGCAACCCTAGAAAAAAGCCACTAATCTTTCCATAACACTCAAGTGTGCTTTCCTTCACTCACCTGAATGATAACAGGGGCCGAGAATGGTCTAGTTCAGACTCATCCACATGAATTCCCAGTGAAGAGTCAAAATGATAGTAGTTCAAGATGCCTGCTTGGGCTTGGAAACCCCGGAACCCACAGGCTGCAGCCACTTGTTCTGATAGGAACGCAAGGTCTGAGGGGAAAGGAGTGTGGTGATTTGCTGAGTACTTCTGGAAGGGGGAGAGGGGGGAAGAAAAAAAAAAGAAAGCCACACCCAACAAATCAGAGCAGTAAATACAATTGGAAACAAACACTGAAAAAGAACTCAAAAGTCTAGCTGATAGTCATGGAGAAGGACATAACATTTGCCTAGAAAATGACTACAACACCAGCAGAACCATAGCAAGTTTACCTCCTACCGTTAAATTCATGGCCTATACTAAGATTGCCAGAAATTCAGTTAATAGTGGAGTTAATCATTATATCTAGATGCTAAACTTGAAATCAGTAAGATTAGTACCAACATGCTGAGGATCATCTCAGTCACAACCTGAAGCTGCCAATGGAAAGACAGTTCTGTAGCTCATCAACAGATCACCAAAACAAGCATCTTTGTTCCTTCATGAATTAGAAACAGGAATCAATTGAAAACCTGCTTTTTCTCTCTCCCATGAGTGATTCTGAGAGAACTGGAAGAGAATAACCAACCTTTTATTAAGGCCATCCAGTAACAGGTTGATTTGGTAAACAAAAGACTGCAAGCAGATTTTACTATCTGCAATATATAGATAAGATGCATATTCACTCTGCCAGTCTTTATCAGCCTCCATCTGCCTCAGTCTTATGAAAAAAAGTTTATTTTGATCAGGATCCTCAGAACAGCTGCTAGTTGGTAAGAATGCACTATACTGGTTTGGACTCATTTAAGTTAAAATCACATGAGCAGCAGTCTCTTCTTGCTCCTACTCACCCCTCCAATGAAGAGTAGTTTCCCAGAAGCCATACTCAGCTTAAGTAGTTAACAATGCTTTTGTAATCATCCCTTTCGGTAGGGTAAAAGTGCCCCCTTACCCTGAAATAGTTGCAGGTCTAGAGCTGAGTGTATGCTATCATGTCAACTTTCAAAGGAAAGAATGCAGCAATGGACTTTTGCTGTTAAACCCTTCACAGTAAACTAGTACAAATTAAAATGTTCTTAAAAGCACAGTTTGTTACCACCTTTCCTCAAGACTGTCTTGTAGGATCATAAACATTTTATTCCATGATGTCCTTCTCTGTTTGCCATTCTGAGTGCTTATGGCTAAGAAAAATGAAGAATTGAATCTCAATACCTTAGTATCCCAGTTATAATGGTAACCAAGGGTCACCCAGCGCAGCTTCTCCAATAAGCTCCTGGGCTCCCATTTATTGGAACCTTTCCTTCTACAAAGACAAAATATAAAGAAATAGGATGTGTGTTAATTTCTGAGGGGTCTTCTGGTAGTGCAGCATACTGTAATGAGACTCAGTCATCCATATGGCAGTCTATTAAAACCAATCAATGCCATTAAAACCAAGCAATGCTCAACATTTATTTTCAGTGCCACTACTTCCTTCAAAGACCTTGAAAATTTAGTTCATGTAATGTGTGCAAGCTATGAGGCCTACTGTCAACTGTTATCGTTTTGAAAGCTTGTATTTTCAACATGGTACCTAAGAGATTATCAGATGGAATCAACACAATGAGCTGTGCAGATTCAGAAATCAGAATTAAATGTGTCCTATTTGAGCACCTGAAAGTGAAAGGCCAGAACGTGAAGATCTGAAAACTGCAAATGCAAGGAAAAAATATTCTAGGCACTTAATGGAAAATTACAAGAAAGGAAAATGAGTTGCCTGACAGTAAAGCATATCATGCTGCCTAATATTAGTTCTACTCCTTGGTACTTCAATAAGAAGTCCTTAGAACGGACTGACTCAAAATTCAGTAAAAAGCAAGACTGCTTTAGCTATGACCACAGTGTCAAGAAGTCTAGACTGCAGCTATCCCCTCATCCAGACTGCTGTGCAGGACAAAGAACTGTTCTTCTCATTGACAACCCTAAAGTAGAGGGACTGAGCGGTCTGAAGCCACACACCAATTTACCATTCTTACTTGAAGGTGATGAAAGCAAGAAGAGGCTTCAAGGAGGGGCTTTTAGTATGGACTGTGGAAAAACCCTTGAATAGTTACAGAGTATAAGCAATTAGATCAGATAGAAATATATTAGTGACAAATACAAAAAGGACTGTACACATCTATCTTCTAGTCTACTCATTCCACCAATTTCAGCTTGTTTTTCTCAAGCCAAGTCACGTGTTATGGTTAAAAAAAGAAAAAAGAGAGGAAAGAGAAATACACTCAGAAGATAAAACAGTAGCACCAGACAGTTGGCTCTCATTTGTAGGTTCATTAGTTCAGCATGACATGCTCTCTTTTACAAAAAAAAGATTAATATTTGTGCTGCTATGGTCAAGTCTCAGCCAAACATCTGTGTTTAATATGCATTTCTACCTTAACTACACCATACCTACAGCTCCTAAGATAAACCAGGAACAGGAGTAAAAGGCCAGTTTCTTTACCTTCAGTAATTTTTCTTAGCTCACTGACTACTGAAAGTAGTCTTTCCAATTTCCATCTGTCATAGGATAACAGCAACTGCAATTACCACAAACACCAACACAGTAACTGTCAAATACATGCTGCTTGGAACAATTTGTGTAGCCTACAAGCACGCAACACAGCATTTAGAAAAGGGAGAGCCCACAACTTGTTCCTGTACAACTTTCAATTGACAAACAATGTCCATAATTAAACATTTTTAGCATGTGCCTTTCAAAAGTGCCCTTCTTTCGCTACAGTGCTTCAGTATCTGCACAACAGCAGGAACCCAAATGCGTGTGGGAAGTCCTTATTCCCAGAACTTGGGTGTTTTGCGTGTGACTTCATATGTGATTGCTAAGAAGGGGAAAGTCTGAGTGTTATGTTTCTGGAAACAATGAGGTCCTACAAGAGAGGATGGAAAAGGTCTGGTATAACTATATTAGAAAAAGACTGAGCAGTATGGGAGCTTTGGTCTGAAGATCCCTAGTTTCTTTATTCGCTGGTATTGACTGCATCTATAAAATCCCTTCAGCCTTTTCCTGACACAGATATATAGATATGTCCATCCTTGTGTATCTCCCTTGTGGGAATACTCTATCCCCTTTTATGCTTTTAACTGTCCCCAGCACTAGAGAAAATATCCAAGCTCCACTTTGTGAGGAAAGCATAGCATATACATCTAGGAACTGTATGGATTTGCCCTACCCTGTGATTCCTGCATCCTGAAATCAGCAGATAAGCCATAACCCAAGCACATGCATGCATCATCCTGATGGTTTTAAAAAGCATTAAAGTTGTGACCCATCTTGGAAGTAGACCTCTTTTTAGTTAACCACTGTTTCTTGTCTCCCTGAAAGGCTTTCACTCTAGATGTTAGAGAGACTGGCTAGCTTGATCTGCTGCCCCTAGGCATAAGCAAAAATACAGCAGTTTGCTCACTTGAAGACCCAGGCAAGCACTTAATAAAACTGCCAGTGTTGCTGCCAACCATCACTCTCCCAAACACTGTTTTCAACATAACTGGATTCAGCTGCAAATTAACCTCCGTTCTGATTGTTCTCTGCACGCAGGAGGTCCTGCTGGGAGAGGCCTGTCAAGCTGGAACAGTACCCCACTTTTTTCAGCCATTGGGCACAATGCACAATCCTTTCAAAGAACAATTTTTCATCCTTGATAGAACACGAAAATGGTGTCTACATTTCTGTAACTAATTCTGACTAAGCCTGAAAAACACAAGTGAGGGCATAACTTCTCTCCTAGGTGCAAATACTTAGAAGTCCAAATCTTGCTTTTGCTATTCCGTATCTTGTAGATGTCAAGAGTTTTTTTGAAGAAAAATCTCAGCACGTCAATCTCACTAGAAGACTGAAGTGGAAGATGAGCATTATAGGGAACTCTGGTCGCAACATCACATGAAACAATCGTTATGAAAAATGACCAGTGAAATCAATAAGGTAATGATAAATATACAAATAGCTAAAAGGTTGTGTACTGTAAACAGTCTGTCTTATATGTATTTTTACAGCTGACTTTATTAAAGTTCAAGCTTTAAAAGACTTTTCTTTTTTAAAACTTTCTATTTAACTTCAAAACTGGGACAAATTCTCCATTAAATTCCAAATCAGGTAGAGGAAAGGCAGCTGCATCAGCCACAAAATTCTGAACCTGTAGGAATCTTTCAGATAAAATAGGATTGCCATTAAAATGGTACATTTAATACATTTACTTCAATGTCATGCTGAATTAAGAAGAACCACAAACAAAACCAAACTAAAAGATATACTTCAGAAAATAAGAACACAGAAACTGGTAGATTTGAGAAGTTCAAAAGAGTACAGCCAACAGCCTTTTAATTACAGCGTACTGGGTCTAAGAGGTGACTGGGAAGAAGTGCTACCATTAGTGGGGAGTTTTGGAAAGGGTCCCTTTTGCCTCAGGAAAACTGAGGCCTAGAGGGACTTCATGGTTCCACTTGTAGCTGAGCTTAGCAAGCTTCCAAGCACCACATCAGCCAGAATCACTATTTAACATTTCACTGATGGCTTTAGAACAACATGCTACTAGAAAATCCTATTGAGCATGAAAGCAGAAAATTAACAAGAATGCACGTGAAGCCATGAAATATCCATCTTTAACTTAGCGTGTCTGACACCATCTGTATACTGCCAGCATGCGCACAATCTTCTTCAGCTTCTCTTCCCCACTCAGTTTTCTCAGACCTTCTCAGAGGTGAGATCTGGCTTCATAGGTTATAGTGGACTTACTTCAGCTGCTCCTTGCTCTGTCCCCACAGGTCAATGGTCTTCTCAGGAGCCATGTGCAGGTCCAGGTTGCAGACATTGGGATTCTCAGGGTATAGCTTGAGACACTGCTTCACCCAGTGACGCTGGCAGCCCGGAAGGAAAGGGTTTGGTATGAAAATAAATCCTGACCACCAAGGAGAAAGGAGAGGATAGAGAGAAAGTATGATTACACGTTTCCCTGTTTCTTTCTGAATCTAGAGCAAAGGACAGGAGTCAGAGGTATTGAAAAAAACACCTCAGACATAAAATCATTGACTGTGCATATATGCTGATGAAATCTATTATAGTTAAGTTAAAACTTGTTGGTTTTTTCAGAGAAAACAAATGGTGGCACAAGGTAGAAGACAGACAGGGCAGCCAATACTGATCAAAACAAAAAATGACAACAAAGGACGTATCAATGTAAGGCATATTGATTACAGACTATAAAGGGGCAAGAACATGGCAATCCAATTGCTTTGGAGTAAATTTTATTTTTTAAATTATTCAGCATGATTTTTCTCTTAAGCCCTGCAAAGTTAAAGTAATTCTGGCCTAGTTTTTCTAGACTTCAAACTAACTTTATCCCTGTCTCTGAACTCATACTAGCTTCCTATTGCTACTTCAGAAAGCAGTCCCTGGGCTGAGCAAGTGTCTAGTAATGTAAAGTGTCCTCTCCTTTGCTTCATGCTTACTTCCAGATAAGTCTGGTTGTATCCATATTTGCGTTTTGATATGGTAACACTCAGAAAGCGGCATGAAAGTCAAATTATATCCAAAACTGCTTGTTGCTTGTTGTTGCTATGAGTCTCAGTAGGATACAAACTTGCCTTGTGACCTTATGAAAGTGGTAATAAAACACAAAAAGAACTACCTGCCAGCATATCTCACAGACGCAAGATTAATGTAGCTGCTCAGAAAAAAAAGCCTTCAGTGTATTAATAACATATGGTCATTCACTTCACTCCATTCCCTGCACTTTCAGACTATGGCAGCCTTCTGATAGGTTTGGCTACAAGAAGTTTCTTTGCCAGAAGCATTAAATTGGCTTTCTATTGGCCTCTGCACAGAACAGAATAATAATACTGCCCTTCCTGTCTACAGCTTTTGATGTGGGGTTCTTGAAGCACTTTATTACATTCATGAAATTACTCTCTACTATGTATGTATTATCCTCAGGTGTTAATGAAGGAATTGAAGCCTGGAGGGTTACATACAAGCAGAGATGACGACAAGAATCCAGATTTTATGGGTTCTATGTCACAAGCTTAAAACATGCTCATGTCTCTCCAAACCTCTCCTCGACCAAAGTTTCTTCTAAGAAACTAGATTGGTCTAGATTTACAAAAGCAGTAAGAAATAAAAATTGGGCTACTACTATGTTTACTGCGTCAAGATAGGCAGAAACTGAATTTCTAACAGCTGCAGAGTTTTACTATAAAATTCTACACAAACAAGACTCATAGTGCTAGAAATCAGTGACTTGCACACATAGGAGGGAGAAAGAAATAAGAAATATACTTCTGTAGCAATTTTTCTGCACTGAGTGAAGAACACTACAGAGAAACTTTGAAAACAACATAATTGAACCTCCTGGCCTTGAAACATGTGGCGGGAAAGAGGAAAATGATTATTCTTTGTGAATCTGTACACTAAAGAAAACTGCCTTGAGGAAGCAGATGCAATTCTCTTACTGCAACACTATCTTGCTACATGCTAGGAATTAATTTGCACGTAATGAAAGTGGTCCCCAACCTTACTCAAATGAAGGATAAGACATGCAGATGTCTAACAACAAGAAAAACCTCTCACCAAAAAAAAGTGTGTCAGTTACAAAGACCAAAGACAACATCACCTGCTTCTCAATGAACTCAGAACACAATAGAAATTCACCCACCTTCCTTAGTCATCTATTTCATTGCTCACTGTGGGGACAAAACCAAATTACTTCCTTTCCACTTGCTCACAGACAAACTAAAGAAATTCCTACTCCATTTAGAAGGCTATTTGGACAGCTGGTTACACACTTCCTACAGTTTTAGGATGTCCAGATAAAGGTAGCTGGAAAATTATAAAATATTATTCAAGCCTACACATGATTTGATTGTAAGCAGGACAGATAATTTGTCAATATATCTGCATTTAATTTTAGTAAAAGGTGTCCTTTACCAAAGCAGAAGAAAAATCCAGTTAAGTGGAACACCTGTGATTTCCCACACCCCCTATGTAATTACTAGGAAAGACGTTTAGACAGACAGTAAATGACAAGCAGACCAAGTGAGGGCAGCTGTAATATGACAGGTAAGTGGAACAAAACATTTACAGAAGCAAGAAGAGGTAGAAGCCTTTCTCCTGAAGTTACTCAATTCCCTGTGTATTAAACACACCAGATGGGTAGGATGGCTGCCTCAGTTTCAGAAATGGTAGGCTGGCTTCATAGCAACCCACACATAAACTGACTGAGGTCCCAATGAACCAAAGGAAACACGAGAAAAACCAAAAGTAATCAAGCAAAAATCCCTGAAATAAGGAGGATGTGGGGAACTACAGACTCATCAGCCTTTCCAAAATCCCTGATAAAATTATGAAGCAAACTTTCACGGCAACCACTTCCAGATGCACGGTAGTTGGGAACAGCCAGCATGAAAGGCAAATTTTGTGTAACCAGCCTTACTCCCTGCTACAGTGAGATGTCCAGACAAGGGGAAAACGGGGGATGCTGTTTACCTTGGCTTTAGAAACGTTTTCCACTTCATCTCTTGCAGTATCATTGGAGCCAGACTGGGAGCCCATGAATTTTTGGGGCAAATTAAAAGAGTAAGCAAAAGGTGGCTGGATCACCAGACTTAAAGAATAGTGATTTGATGATTCCAAGTCTAACCAGTGGCTGTTAAGAGCTGCATTCCTGTTCCTGGGACAAAGACCAATAACTATATCTACATCAACACCTGGATGATGGGATGTACATCCTCATTTCACTTACAGATTACACTAAATTGGGGCAGCAGTGGCTATGCTGCAGGCTACTGCTGGGACTGAAAGAGACTTTGACAAATGAAAGAACAGCCTAGTGAGAACCTCAGGAAGTTCAACAGTGGTAATTCTGCATCTGGGGCAGAATAACCCCATGCAACAGTATGGCCCAAGAGCAGCTCCAAACCAAGACCAGGCTGCCTTGAGGACAAACTCTGTGAGCAGCAATGAAGGCTGGTGACACATCCTGGTATTGGTGAGCATACCTACAGGCATGAGAGAGGAGGGGAGCCAGACTCTTCTCAGCTATGCACAGCAAGATTATGAGAGGCAACAGTCACAAATTATAGCAAGACGAATTTTTATTAGATATAAGATATAGAGAAAAAAAGTAGCCACACATTGGTACTGGTGCCCAGAGAGGGTGTGTAATCTCTGTCCTTGGAGATTTCCAGAATTTACTCATACAAAGCTCTCAGCATTCTCATCTAACTTGCAACTTCATCCTGCTTTAAGCAGGGTATTGTCCTAGACCTCTGGAGGTGCCTTCCAACCTAATACTTTTCTGTGACTACCAGGCAAACTGCAAATCTAAAACACATTTCCATTTCTGAATCAACCTGCCTAATGAAATTACTCTGTATATTGAATAGGCCAGAAGGTTCTTATTAACTTATACTCAGTGTTCTACACTGACAAGTAGATGCCACACTTCAACTCTGAAACTACTGTATTTCAGCCACGTACTCAATGTGCATGATATATATTGAGGAAAAATAGATTCTACAGAAATAAAGTCTCTGCCAAAGGCAATAGAAATCCATTCTCATGAGCTATAGTCTGTTGATGTCACTGTGAAACAACTGGTCCTTCTCACCTTCACATACATTGCTGTATCCCACCCTTTAGCTGATTTGTTTGTTCTCCTGCACTTATAAAAACATTGAATTACACATAGGCAAACCAAAACAGCTTTTTCAGGCAGGACAAGAAACATAAGACCGAAGATGCATGAACTCAAAGCAACAAGGTTGTGTTTAATTTTTCTTGAAATCAGAGACACCTACCTGGATACCCACTGAGGCCATAGGCTTTCCACTGGCTAACTGGCTGTAATCCTGCTCTGTGGGCATCTTGATCACTGACTGAAGAAATACTGAGCTGTGATCTGACCACCTGGCAAACAAAAACAGATCTGGTTAAAAAAAAAGAGTAAGAAACACAAAACTCATCCAAAAATAGCACCTATAAGAAAGAGTGCTACCACATTTGAAGATAACTCTTGTGAAAATGCCAACTGCACCACAGAACTACTGTCTGAACAGCTGTGACCAGGACAGGGCAAACAGAGACAGTACACATTCAACGTAAGAATTAAAAGGTACCTACAGGTTTTATTTCGGGATGAGGAGTGACGTCCCCCACTCAAAAAACCCTCCGAACAATATATACCAATGAGAAAAAATTCATCATGGTTTGTCCATTTCCACAATACAGCCTCATCATTATAAAACATTCTGGTAAATATCAACCTCCATTAGAGAGCAATATATTCATAACATTTTATACTTTCAAAGAACGTTTGAATACAAGGTGCTCACCATCCTATAGCGTAGATGACTATTCTCATCTCTAATTTACAGAAGGATAAGCAGTAAACTGATAAAGTAGCCAAAGGTGTTGGATGTGAAGAACTGCAGAAACCCTGTCAATTCTGAATACCAACCCGCCACTTCTGTTTCCAACAGCAGGATCAACAGCTCAAGGCTTGGCAAGATGTATTTTCTTGGCATAATCTCTTGGGTTGCAATAACACATGTATTTAAGCTAACACTTGCTGAAGAAACCCCACCAAACTCATTCTACTGTGTTCCCACTCCACTCTTCTCTTAGGAAAGGGAACTGTATTAAGGAGGGCTGGGTAGAGGCAGGTTGGTTTTGTTCTGGCTTAGCTCCCCAGTCCAGCTCTCCATGTAGCAATGTAAAAGTACAGGCTCGTGTAAGGAAAGAGATGGCCAGGCACAGTAGGAATAAACAGGCAGAGACTGAAAGACTTAGTCTATGACAACTTAAAGCGTATATTAAATTAAGGCCTTTGCACACAGCCTCTGTAGTGGTGCACATGTAAATCAGTCTTTCTGCAGCTGACAGCTCTGGTTAACATTTTCTGAGCAAGAGGACTAAATTAAATACACAGAATTTCTAAGAAATTCTGAACTGCTGGATAGCACCTTCTGGCAACGTAGTCAGTTTTACCCATTTTTCAGCTCTCTGTCAAAAGCAGCTTTGTTAGGGCCAGCCTTGAGGAGCTTACTGCACAGTCCTGTCCACAGAGTGTCCCCAGGAAGGCTCATTCTCTGACTAAGACTCTGCCACCTCGCTGCCTGCTCAACTGCTTCCACACCAGCTGTTGCCTGGGCTTCTGAAGAACAGGAGATTTTTCTATGCTGAAGAATTACATGTGCTGAATCAGTTAAGCCTAGTAACAGGGCACATGGGGTATGTCACACTTCACTGAAGAGCTCAATTGCTTGAAGCAGTTTTCTGAGAAAAAAGAAGCAATATTATCCAAGCCAACCTGCCTGGCCTGTAGCTCTTAAAGAGAAAAGCCAGATGTTTTTAACCTGGGGGAAAGAGGAATAAAAAATGTTTTCACTAGCAAACTATCACCTGATCTTAGAAGGTAACAGGCACAAAAAATGGTATCGAGAGAAGACAGATCCTTGTAATGTTTTCAAATACTTTGCATTTCCCAGAAGAGCCAAAATGCTGTAATCCTTTATCAAATACAGGATTGCTGCAAGTTCAAGAAAGGCTGAAATGTTAACAACTTAATTGGTTATTTCTAGTGCCTCTAACAATTTCATATGGGTCAGGTTTTGTATTCCATTAGCAACAGCAAAACTATAGTCTGAAAAGGTGGAGAAATAAATATCTTAACAGAACACTAAAAAGAAAAGACTAAGCATTGAAACGATGAAAAATTAGGCAAAGTTTCATTTTAACTATATTCCCCACTCCTTTTTTAGACAAAGGCTCATAAGTAGAAAATCCCTATTTAACAACACTTCAGCAGGTATCTGTCATGCGTTTGCAACATGACAAAACAGAAGACAAGTTTTAAGGATCATTTCTTCATCACTTAAGACATTGTAAACTACTATGATGCATACTACTTTCAGCTGCGCTGCTGACTCTTGTGTGCCAGCCCATTGCAACAGCTAGACTCGCCCTGATGACCAAGCCAAGCATTTATTATACAGGAGTGAGAAAGCAGAAGAAATTTGACCGGGGGAAGACAGCACAGCAAGAGGAAGCTGATCCCAGCTCACCCAGGTATTTCAGGGCTAAGACAAGGGCCAGCAGGCCCAGCAAACACTGTCATCTCCGAGAGTGAAACTTAGGGGTTTTATGCCCATACGTTCCTCTGCTTAAGTAACGCGTGGCTCTGTTGGAGGCTTTGGAGAACCCCTACTGCAGTGTAGGGAGCTAATTAAACATTATGAAAGTAAACATAATCAAAAGTAGTAAATCTGTGAGTCGGCATCGCGCTGGGCAGGGGCGGCTGCACGGCACTCTATGACCTCGGGCAGCGTCCATGACTCAGGGGACCCCGGGCGAGCCCGGCTTTGGATCCCGCGGGCAGAGGGGCCCCGGCCCCTTCCCAGCTGCCTCTCTCGAGTCACGCGCTCATTTTTAAAACATCACAGGGACCCATAAGAGGCTCAGCGCTCGAGTGCAGCGTCCTCTAGCCAGAAACAGGGCGGCACTAGGGATTCGGCGTAGGGCACGAAGGGAAACAGCCGGTGGAGAGAATGGGCTGCAGGGACACCGCCACAGCCCTGCGCTGACACACCGCACAGAGGGCGGGACGCGCTCCAAGCCGCTCGCCGCGGGGCACGGGCAGCAGCAGCCTGGCATTACCTGGGCCCCTGGCGCGGAGAAGTCCACCACGCCGCGCAGGTCGGACGCATCGCGCTGCCGGTAGAAGCGAAAGAGCCGGCGGAACGCATCCTCCCCACTCTCACGGGTCAGGGCTGCCGCCGCCATTTCGGGCCGGCCGAGGCGGGGCTGCCCCTCCCTCTCTTCGTCCCTCCCTCCCGCCTCAATCCCGACATGGCGGCGACCAGCGCGGTACGGGCGGCCGGGCGCCGCTCCCGGCGGCTCTTCGACATCTTCGTGGCTGAGGTTCCTTGGACGGTGTCGAGCAGTGAGTCTACACCCCCACTCCCATCCCTCACCGCTGCTGGGGCTGGCAGGGCTGAGCGGCCCCGCCGCGTGTGCCGGCACAGGCTGGGGGGTCGGGCCAGGGCTGCCCGGAGGCGCCGGGCCCGGGTAACCAGGTGCGTTTTCCCACAGAGGAGCTGAAGGAGTACTTCTCCCAGTTCGGGTCAGTGCAGAGGTGCCAGCTGCCGTTCGTGAGTACCCGCGCGTGCTCCGGGCCGCACTATGTGTCTTCTCGGCGAAGTGGGAAAGAGCCTCCGGCTGGTCCTACGGCTGAGGCCTTGCCCGGAAGCAGCTGCCCGGCTTCCTCGGAGCTGCAGTCTAGAAGCCTCACCTTGTACTGTAGTGAGGTTTTCAGTGCTCTCTACCCTTAGCTCCTTCTCCCAGCAGTATCATCACTTGTCTGCGACCTCTAGGCCTCATTGAAGCTTAGCGGTTTCCACTGGCTGTCAAGGAGCTTTACAAAGCACACCCTTCGCATACTGTTAATGCTGCCATTTCTGAATAATTAATCTAAAAGTGTTTTGAGCTTCTCTATCATCGTGTTACCATTCTTCTGACAGAGAATAAAGTTTTTACGTGCCTGGTCTCACTGGCTAAAAACTAAAGGCGTGGGAATGAAGCTACAATCTTTTCATGCTGTGGATTCAGATCCCATCCAGACTGCAGGGCTAACACAAAACCCGTAACCTCCGCTGGGTGCTGCCAAGCTGCCAGTGCCTCTGCCATTTAGGCTGTTTGTCTTCTGAGTATGTAGGTCAGGGATCGTGGTATCTAGTGCAGTTTCTTAGAGATGAACAGTCCAAAAAAGCATTCCTTTGCGGGTACATCGCTGAAAGTGTAAAGGTTCTCTTGTCTGCTTGTGTTTCTCCATGTGAAGTAATGGTCTGTTAAATTAAGCTCAGTATGTAGTGAACTTCAGTTAGTGAGCTGATGGGTTCACTCTCAGTTGAGGTTTAGTTTGGAAAAGGAGATAGTTTGAAACAGGCTGGTTGTTTTGAACATTTAAATCTTAGACGCCTGCCTCTCATGTTGTTTTTCAGGACAGATTGCGTTGTTTTGTTGCAAAGCCTGGTAGCTTACCACAAATCGGGCTCCATCACTGATTCAAATGATGTGTGTGTGTACATTTAGATTTAGTGATTAGTTACGGAGTTACATTAATGCTCAAAACTACCAGAGGTACAAAAATCACCAGTGTAGGACAGCCTAATTTAGCCATCACTGTGATTCTGAAGCCAGGCAGTACCTTGTAGGTGAAAACTTCACTGGTGGTTTGGGAGTGTTGCCAGTTATGCCTGATGATCAGAGTGGCTGAGCTGTTGTAAGCTCTGAGGGGGATCAGAGTAGGGGTAGAAGGCACTTGGATACACCTGGCTTTTCCTCCTTATCACCTCTTTATTGACAACTGTCTTTTCTGACTGGCAAGTAATTTCTAAAAATAACTTTTTTCAGTGCAATTAGTGCTTGTCATTCTGAATGGCACTCTGCTTTCTTAGTCTCTTAAGCAGCTACTTTATCTTGCTGAATGCTTTTCAAGTACTGTGGCCATTTAAATGTCAGTACTGTTGTGACTGGCTTATTAGTAAATAAATACTGCAGTTTGAAACTATTGAAGGCTTCAATTATAACTTAAATTCGTGATTTTTAAAAATTGTTGCTAGATTCAAATTGAAAGAGATGTAGAACAGCCTTTGCTAGCCCCCACATGCTGTCACTGACAGCAAATGTCTTAGTGTGAAAAAGGCTCCTGAAACAGCAAGTGTGCCAACTCCTCTGATAATATCTGAATCCTTAAACTCAGTATCTGTAGAAAGTTTTTAACAGCCAGTGTGAGTATTTTGTTTAGTAATTGCATTTTGTTTTTTTTAATGGATAATTAGGACAGAGATACAGGTTTTCACAGACGTTATTGCTGGATTAAATTCTCAACCCCAGAAGATGTTCAGAATGTGTTACAGAAGGACTCCCACATACTTGAAGGTTCCAAGGTAATATGCTAATTCCTTTAATGAAGTAATGTGATGAGTTGACTAATTCTGCTTTCAATTGGATGCAGTAATATAAAAATATTACCATATTCTTTCAAAGTGTGGTTAAGGATTTTGTCACTCAGCATGCTTTTAATGTTTTTTAAATCATTACCACTTCTGTTTATTCCTTTCTCTCAACTCGAGTTGTTAGGGGCCAAGAGCACAGAGATACCAGAGATCACACTCAAGAAGCCAAAAACTCCTACTATGCTAAAGGAATGTGGATGCAGTGAAATGGTTTGGGATTTGCTATGCAATTAGTTTGAAATTCATAACACAGGTTTCTGCAGGTGGATTCCAACATCTGATCTGGATATTGAATGGCAGTGGGAACATGATAAAGAAAGTGATGTTAAGCTTTGAACTTCAGTGAAATTTATTTTTCTTCAGCTGTCATTTCATACAGGAGAAATCAGCTGCTTGCTTTCATGTGTTCAAGATAACTTTAAATTTGCTTTAGTGTAGGTTTTTTCTCTCCATCTTGAACATTTTAAATGTTAGTAAAGGAAAACTTACAACACTTTGGCAATCTCAGTGCATTAGTGTATGGTATTGAGACAGTGTAATGGTCTAATACACATACAAAAGTGTCTGTCATTGACCGGTCAGCTAGAGCCAGACAACTGTATCCTCCAGCTTCACTCCAGCATAGGAACAGAGCACAGCCATCCCACCACTTTCCAAACATTTAGTATGCAGTGGTGTTGACAGATGAAGAATGAAGAACTGAGTCAATGGCTGCCCAAAGCTATTGATTAACAGCTCTCATGTCAAAAGCATTAGAAACTTGCATCTGGTATTTTCCCTAAATAGGGGATTTTCTTGCAGACTTACATGTGCTTAAGCTGATACAACTACTCAGACTGAGTAATACATGAGCAACAAGCAGGCTGGTGTATCAGACACAATCATTTCAAGCCTTTGATGAATTAATAAGAATTCTTCAATATCCTTTTGACAACTAGTTTCTTATTTTGAGATTCTGAATGCTGGGAGATAGTAAAAGTAAAATGAATTGGCAGGAGACTTCAGTGATGCAGTATTTTGGTTGTGATCAAGTATTTTGCTTGGTTCATATTACTGCATAAATCACTGGTTGTGGTTACTTCAGACCCTATTCCCAAGAAGCAACCTGTGAATTCCAACTGTGGTACAAAAAAGGAAGCAGAAATTAAGACTCCTTGAACTGTGACAAGACAGGCAGTAGGCTGGTCCCTCAGAAATTGTGCTGAACTAGGATGTTATCTATATGCAATTATCAAATGAGGAATTTAAATAGCATAGTATCTAGTGCCAGTTTCCTGGAAGGTTTTGCTGCTTTTTATTCTTGAAACTGTAAGCATAGTCACATGCACTTAACTGCTAGGCTTCAAGGACTATACTCTCACAAGAGGTGCAAGCTAAGAGCCTTCTTCATAGTGAAATAAAAAGCAGAAGGCAAGCCGTAGTTAATGTCATTTCTTTAAAAATGCAAGCTTCTCTAGAATACACGAGCACTTCTCCCATTTTGTTACAGGCTAGGTTTAGACAGTAACTTATTAGTTCCAGTTGAAAGCACAAGCTTTAAAGATGCATTTTCCTGGTACAGCTAGCAATTGCTGTACATATATATTCAGCTTTCCAGTCAGGAAAGCCCTGGCTTGGGGCTCGTGAAACTGAATTGGTTATAAACGTATCTTCTGCTTTCTATATCAATGTTCTGAGTGATCAGAAATGAAAAATACCAAACCTTCTTGCCTAACTAATTTCACTAATTTCTGTTGTTTTCAGCTTGCTCTCAAACAGCAGAACCGTAGAAGACGCAGTCAAAGAAAGAATCAAAGTGAGTGAGCAGTGGAAGGAGGCTTTATTTCACTAAATGTAAAGAAACTAAAATAAAGATTACTGAGGAACTATGAATGAGTACTTATTTTAAAACAGAATCCAGCTGTTTCCCCTCCCTTGTTCAAATAAACTGTATAGCCACACTAAAACACTGAATCATAAACACCCTAGCATCCGTTACAGCATAAGACAGTCATTATATACAGCAGGAAAGCTTTTAACAGATCAAGTCAAAGCTTTAGCTACCTACAAAAACTAAAGCTGTAGGAAGGGGCTACATTCTTACCCTGAGATGCTGGGCAATGGGGAATCAGCAAAGTCAGAGAACTTGCTAAAGAATAATTAATTCCCTTATGAAATGTTTTGAAGTGGTCTCCATGTTTCCTCTCTCCTGGGGTAGCTGTCCCTATGTAGAAGAATTAGTGTGTGTATATCCACACGGCCAGAGTTGTGAACTGCTGTGTAACAACGCCATCCTCCTATACACCCAATATTAAAAATTCTTTTGCATGAAGTCCAAGCTTGCAGTCCATTTCCCTACCTCTCAAGGAGCAGAGGCATTCAGTCCTTCCTCCTCTTTTTGCTCTCATGCTCATGTTCTTTAGGGCGGCTGCTGTCTGATGGCCGTTTAGAACCACCATGTTGCTTGGCTTCTTCCAGAAACTTGTCCAAACCAAACGGATCCTCCTCAAATTGAACTGGTCCATCTCTGCCCCTCCCCCTGGTGTTACGATCAGAGTTAGAAAACTCTTTGTCAGGAACAAACCTGTAGGAGAAGGTGATACTCGGTTCACTAACTTCAGAGTACTAATGAAGAAGATTTCTTAAATTTATTTTCTTACACTAATGAAGAAGATATCTTAAATTTATTTTCTTACCTGTTGGTCTTTATTCGAGCCTCTAGATCATCACCATACATGTCCTTATCTACGTTTTTACTTGGCCTGTAGATGTTTTGGGCCATATCCTTGCCACTTCTCCAAGGCTGGTCATAAACATTATAAATTTCATCCTCTCCTCCAGCAAAGCCACTGTCCATACCCTGTTGAATAAGAACAGCAGAACAGCACAAATTAATCTGCAAAACTTCAGCTAACTCATTTTAAATACAAAAGACACTGATGATGTTACACAAAGGTGGTATGTATGATTTACTATTGATTTCAAATGATTCCAAGCACTTAACAGGGTATGAATGGCTTTGGGTCTGGGATTAAGTCCAGAGAACGTGACATTACAAGCCTCAGTCCTACTCTTCCAGAAAGCAACAGGAAGGATTCTAGGCCATTCATATTTCAGAATAATGGATCATTTCAGTCTGCCCTGCAAGTACAGCTATCTATAATAGCTAAGTACAACTGTACAGATACATGTATTATTCAGAATTTCTGGAAAACATTATTTAAGCTGACTGATCCAAATCACATAGAGGCTTATATAAACTGTGAAAGAAGAAGTGTCTGCTTGTTCATTTTTGGTTCATCAGCTTTCCCTTCTGCCTGCAAGTCTTTCACTGGAGACATGAAAAAGAATGATTGACAAGCTGCAGGTCTATTCAGGGACTTGCTGAAGCCTAATCTATTTTGTCATCTCTGAATATTATGAAGTTCAGGGAAAATAAATGTTGCTGTTAACTGTTTATATCTTCAGAAGCATTATTAACACAAACAGTAATGGGAATAAAAAGTATTTACTTGCCACTCTCTGAAAGCAGATTTCCCTATTCAGTCAGGATATTTGTACAAAAAAATGAAGTCACTGCAGCTTGAAGGCAAAGTAGTTTTTCTCCCCACTCCCCAGTGAGAAAAGGCAAAACAAAAACACCGTAATCCAGGTATACACTTAGAATATTCCTTTTTTTTTTTCATAGGCTTTGGATAAATGAAATCAATAGTTTCCTAATCAGTTATGTAAAGACTTCTTTCCTGAGTGTACCCACACCAACCATGAGAACAGGCTCCCTTTAGTATTCTAGCTGTACCTACTAAGGAAGGATGAGCATATTCTCATAGAAAGCTACACAGCTGGGAAAAGGTATTTTACCTTGCTCTGGTTGAACAGCCTCTGGTCATATTGGATTTCATTAGATGGCCTGGGGTTGGGTACCCCCAGGGCAATAACTTCACTGATATCTCTGTTCTCATTTCTTTGCAGCTTTGACCTGAATTAAAAATTTAAAGTTTTATGAGGTCCGTAAACCATACTTGTTGACATGTTCAATTGCAACCTGATCCTGTATTAGTTGCTAACAATTTGGCTCAGGAGCCAGATTTTGACTGTTGTTCTTCCTTACTATGTAACATTTAAATTTGTCTCCTGGCAAAGGAAACATTTGGAAAGGTTACATTCAGCTGGGCATGACATTTAAGTTTGCCTTCCACTATCTGCAATTCACACCAATCGCATCACTTGGTCTAAAATGTCATATTTATTTTTTGCAAGAATCAGTGTAGTTATATTCTGGGAAGGCCGAGCAATCAAATTTTAACATATTAGAGATTTTATAACCTCCAGAAACCATTTGCACTCAGAAATCTCAGTGGCTTCAGCTAATAAGATACTTTAGCCTACCTTCATAAATCTAAGCTTATTTTAAATCAACAGCTTCAAGAAACAAAGCCACTATTGATAACTTGTCTCATCAAAATTAGAGGATTCAGGTTTCAATCTTTGCTGTTATAACATGTAAATTACATCTGAATATAGTGAAGTTCTGCTAAAGAAAAACCCACCCAAAACCAACATACCACACCCCTCTCTCCCATTCATGTGGAAAATTCTACATTTTGAAGAGAGTACTGCAGTATTTTAGCACAGTAATACTTTTCCATACAAAGAATGAACTGTGCTCCATAGCAGTGAGTATCTCCACAGGATACAATTAAGACACTCATCATGAAAAAGAAAGCCCACTGTAATAGGTTCCCCACTGGGGAAGCTGGTGCCAGTACAGGAATAAACCAGCTTTTTTTTGTGACTCACCTTTTATCAGGGGCTGCCCGGGAAAGATTTCGGTCATGCTGTCTCTCTTTGCGCCGGTCATGTCTGATTTCGTCTCTTTCTCTAGCTTCTCCATCCTCTGAACAAGTGCAAGATTGCTCATTATAGTCAAATACTTGAAGTTTGTATTAATTATGCCACAGACACTGGCACGGTAATTCAATTCAGTATTCTTTTACAGAGGAGTAGTGACCCTTAGCACTATTTAAAATGTTACGCTTTAAACAAACTGAACACATGCAACACCACGGCCTTCTTGTGCCCCAAGCAATTGACTGTCCTTGATAAGAGTCAAAGCAGACATATCCTAACAACAACACTTTCCACTTTCAAGAGCTTAGAATACTTGTCCATCTAGGAATTAATATCCTAAAACATTTGCAGATCATTACATCATAATTTTAAGTGTAAAAATATAATTGAAACATGCAGGGATTTAAGTGTTTTGAAGAACATTCTGTGATGCAGTATCAGAAAAATCACTCAGGTTGGAAGGGAGTCTAATTCACAACCTCCTGCTATCACTGCTGAATTCAAACCAGGTTGCTCAGGGCTTTTCCCACTCAGGTGAGGAAAACCTCCAAGGATAGAGACTGCTACAGTTCCTAGGCAACCTGTTCCACTGCTGTTTGTCCCCATGGTGAAAATTTTTCTCCTGACATACAGCTGAAACCTCCTGCTTCAACTCTTGACCACTGTCTCATTCTTCCACCATGCAACTTGGTGAAGAGCTCTGATAATCATGTATAGATAAATGTGGGATGACCTTGTGGGTAAGTTCTCATTATTTGGCCCCAAACACACATCTCCTAGCTGAACAAGCTTTTTCTCTCAGCATCTCCTGAACAGGCAGCTACTCGAGCCCCATGACCATTCTGATGGCCTTCCACTAAACTGACTCCCATTTATCAATGCCTGTCTTGTACCTGGAGGCCCATAACTGCACACAGTATTCCAGATGCAGTCTAACAGATCACCAATAAAAGTAAATTATTACTTCGCTTGCCCTACTGGTTACACTCCTGCGGATGCTTTGTATGTCCTTAGCACTACTCTTGCCAGGGTACAGTGCTGGCTTATATTCAGCGTGTTGTCCACTACAACTCCTGGGTCCTTTCCAACAGAGTGGCTCTCCAGCTGGCCAGCCCCCAGCCTGTTGGTAAGAGGTTAGTACATCCCAGCTGCAAGATTTAGCATTATATGACCATATCCCTCCACCTTCTAGAGAGACCACAACTGCTCTCAGTTCATCATCTTGATCTTTGCAGTGTAATTTCAATCAAAGCATAAGACTTATCACAATGGTGACAATTTAGTTAGGCTGGGAGCAGGGTTTTCTGGGTCCTATTGGCCAACAAAACTACAGCTCTGCAAGAGCAGTTACAACAATGCAAGAGACAGAATATTGCATTTACCACCTTCGAAAACCCAAAGATGGTTTAGTTCTTCTAAACAAAGTTGCCCTTCATCTTCAACAAACTTCTTCTAAAAAAATTAGTTAGAACTGTCCATGAAAGCTGTCATTCACAATGATGCATTAGTAACTCCAAAATTCTCAGTGTCCTGAATCTGTATACCCCAATATCGTGATGTGAGGTTCAGACCTGCACCCCATCAAACCAGCCAGTGAATTAACCAATAGAGTGAAGACATGAACAGATTGCAAGCTTAGAAATTTCAGTTGGTATTCAGATATTTTAAGTTCTCAGGTTATTGCTCTAAACCCACAATTCAGAGTGTTTAAAAAAAGCCATGCTTCTTGATAACAAAGAAATGTACCTTTTTCAACATGAGTTTTGATCCCTGCTCTTCTCTCCCTGGCTTTCTGAGCCATTTCTCGGAGCTTTTCCTCATGTTTCTCCTTCTCTTTCTGAGCCATCTTCCTCTCCACCTGGGCACGCATCTCTACTGCCTCACGAGCCTGCACAAATAAGACACAGTTAAAAAGACAGCCTTAGCACCTGGGCATACAAGCAGATCTGTCATGGAGTTAGCCAGAAAACAGGACAGAAGTGAAGCCAAAATTAGGAAGCTTAAAGCCTGACAGACACAACAGTTAAAGCTGAGAGACAAGACCCACGACTTCCAATAACACATGCTGAGCCAATGATTCAGAGATAGTGGGGATAAGGTCTTAAGTCTTACATTAGCAAGAAGCAGGACAAATCAAAAAGCTATAGCCTATTCACAGCTGATTTTCTGAAGGAAATTAACATACAAAGAAGGTAAAACTATATGGAACAAAACAGTTTACAAAACTACCTGACCTTTCTGTCAGCAATATAGAGCGCCTCAGCAAGTTTGGCAAAGTTTTCATTAATATGAACAGTCTGCAATCCCCTGCCATCTGCAGCCAGACGCTTATCTAATGGAATGGTGTAACCCTACAGTGGAAACAGAGAGGCAGTTAATCACAGAAACAGTATTTGTAACAACAAGCATTATTATATTTATAGTGTAAGAAAACAAAAACACATACAAAAACTCACAGCCCATCATTAATATGCCTCAATGGATC
Source organism: Dasyornis broadbenti (assembly GCA_013397935.1). Taxonomy (NCBI): domain Eukaryota; kingdom Metazoa; phylum Chordata; class Aves; order Passeriformes; family Dasyornithidae; genus Dasyornis; species Dasyornis broadbenti. The sequence goes on along the minus strand of VZRN01005907.1, from coordinate 24,906 downwards.
TCCTTTTCACTTGTACTTCAAATTCTTACCAGGTAACACTAAGCTTCACTCCAATTCCACCCTCCTACCAAATCTGAATCACAGTTTCCCTAAGTTCCATCTTAGGACAATAGACAGTTTTCAAGTGATAAGGTCCACTTTTTGCTTTGTCTTAAGAACTACAGATAATAGCTTCTCCAGTCTCTAAGCTGTTTTACCATTTTTTGCTTAAAAATTGTTTTACCTTAACTATTTCCATACCTGTTACGAGATTAGCTGATTCAAAATGAGAATGTAGGGGGCAAGGTTGCCAGCAAAAGTAAGACACACTAAATGCCAACTTTGTTTTCAAAAGTTGAAGCCCAAAATTATTTATAGATTATATTTTAAGATTTTTTTTAGTGAGCTCTACAAAATTTTTCTTTGGTTTTAGCATCTGTAACCTAAAATTTGATCTCCTAATTAGCGTCAGTCCCAGTTAGACAGCTGTGTTGGGGTAGGAAAAAAAAAGTAACATTCAAACATGCAGCTTTTCCTTCCTCGATTTGAAGAGGCTGTCTCAGGACAACAGCTTGCTAAGTTTCAGAATGATTAGACCAGTTACTGCAGCAAATAAATTCTCCCCTCTCTGGGAACATAAACTTAATGGCTGATAAAAATCAAAGGGACAGGACATACCCACTCAAACAATGAACAAAAATAGCTAAGCTGATCAGCGATAAAAATTAATTAATGAAAAAATGCAACAAGGAAAACTTCCCAGAAATATGGACAGCAGTATTAAAAAGAAACGTGCTTGGGTCTCTGATACTCTTCTTTTTCAGTTTAGATAGCTTTACTTTGTGCGCTCAAGGAGTTTAGACTGCACTGTTATGGGGATTTTTAACTAATATAATTTTTTCTTCTCAAAATTTATAATCTCTGCCATGAAGTAACACATTCTCCCTCAGTTCTATACTCTCAATTGGACAACCTTTACATGCCAAACAGAAGAAAAATGAGCTGTTTGATCATGTGTTCCCCGTGCTGGAAGCAGCCAGTTTACTTAATTCTAGAGGTTTAAAAATCAGTATTATTCGAGCTTGAATCATACACAAAAGTTTCCCATCAGGGTGCAACATCAGAAAAAATAAACTTATCACAACTTAATTACCTTTGCATTTTTCCAGTTGGAAATGCATGGAGGAATTTTCCACTCTTGCTGCTCTTTCACAGTCATCTGATTTAAGAGAAGAAGCAAAGTCATCCTCAGATTTATAATAAAAGGAAGTATTATTTTCTCAAAGGCAGCTATGAAACTATTGAAATAAATTAGAGTTGAAAGTTCAGGACTCCAGTACAAAACTCCAACTCTTCTTAGCAGCAGTAAGATTACAGAATCAAGGAATAGTTTGACTGGAAGGGACCTTAAAGATCAGCTAGTTCCAAACCCTCTGCCATGGGGTTTATTTTTGCACCATATCTTTGCCAACACTGAATAAAGTCCCGACAGCTCTTCAGCCATCCTCTAAAGCTTTCATCACACAGGCTGTAACTCACAGCCAGTTTGTTAACATCTAGCTGTAGCAAAATGATGAACCACCACTACACTCATCTCTCAGAAGGAACTAATCCTTGATGACAAGTTAGTGTTATTAAGGATTAGCTTAACAGTGATGTCTAAAAGCAACGTAAGTTGCTAAAGCCTTGGTCAGCTCATTCACGCCATGAAGAAATCTAGCAGTGCAGCCCTGCACAAAATATATGAGACATCTACTCAACCTTTGACAAGATATATGAAAAGACAGCTACTTATAGAACTGTCCAAATGAAAAAGAGAAAAAAAACCAAACAAAAAGACTGCACTGGGCACCAAGTTTATCGCGTAACATCACATCAAAAGATCAGTAAGGAGAAGGTACACAGAAATGAACCAGATCTAAGCAGAATTTGCGAACCCACCTAAGCATTCAAAACTGAGAATAGCTACAGCATTTCATACCTTTCTACTAGGAGAGTGCATTACAGGTGCCGGAGGAGACGGTGGTCCTCGCGGAATCTTCTTGTTAATTCTGAGCAATTAAGAAAACAATTGCAATTACAATCAGCATGTTGCACAGAAATACATTTCAGAATTTTCTACTTGCAATAAACAAGTTGTGAATACTTACTTGAATCTTGGAGGCTCCATAGGGTCCTTCTGCATTTCCACCATCCGAATAACTCTCTGTTTTGCTCCGGAGTTGAAAGCAACGCCTTGCTGAGATGGTGTGTACCTGAATAAAACAGAGTGTTGGGCTCTCTGCACACATTTAGATATTCCTTTCCCACCTCTATTTTTACTCCATTCACTGCTCTAGCTCCAGTTTCACTTTATCCACAACAGGTAAAGACTACTCAACTATGAATGCCAGCAGCAGATAACTGCACAAAAGTGCACATACTGCACTGAGTACAGACTCAGTTACATCAGATAGAATGTAACTTCTCTTCAGGGCTATATTCTCCTGCTTCAACCTAGATTCTGAAATAGAAGACAAACAATTACAGTACACACAGCTTGTCACAATACTGTCTACCTATGTCTGTGAAGCCCTGGTGACTTCTTACTGTTCATTAAGAACTTCTTAACATACTATTTTTTCAGAATTCACCTTAAGCCAAATGTAAACCTGCCATGAAATGTTTCTGTGTTTGAAACAGAAAATCATCATAAATGAGTATCAGTCTCCCCATAATTCCAATTCTTTCCAATTGCTCATTTTCTATGAAGGAAGAACTTTGTTACATACCTTGTTGTGGCTTGAAACTTGCAGTAAATACTTTGCTTTCAGGGCAGCATCATTAATAGTGATCCCTGGCAAACCTGTATTTTGTTGCTAAAACAATGACCTCTCTAAAGTGCCACAACTCATGACATGTTGAAGACCTATTTCTACACACTTCAAACTAGGTGATCATTAGTGGGTTAATTCAAAATACATGTCCAGTTTCATATTCCTTACAGAAGAACAGAATTCAGGACAAATTTCTGTTCCCAGAAATTCAAGAAATATGCCAGTTTTATTCCATTTTGTGTATCACAACATCTTACACAAACACCAGCACTACATACCGAATGTACTGTGCAGGAGCTAGTTTGTCGGCAGCTCGAACTGGCATGGCTGCTGCAACTTTTTGGGAGACTGATTTCTCCAAGGCTGCTCTTGTCTTCTCTGTTATCTGAAGAAAAAATACCAGAGTGTGTATCTCATATGTAAGACATAAAGCATACCACTACTAACAAGGCACATCAGCGCATACAATACCTCTCTAATTGCCTCCTCATCTGGCCTTTGCAGTTCAGGATCATCCACATTCATGACCTCCTTCGGCACAAGATCTGTGTACTTGCTGTAAATAACCTGGAAGATATTAGATTTTACTAGTGCTGGTGAGCAGGAATAAACGCGCATATATATGAGAGGAAATGTTTTCAGGCTTAGACTATACTTTGGGTACTAATTAAAATTAATATACAACTACAGATGCATTACAATTACATATTGTTCAATTACTCCCATAGAACAAGACCTGGTTACAAATATACTCTGGACCCCATTCTACAGATGGAGTAATTGAAAAAACAAAGCAATCTGATTAAATGTAATTGTATACATTGCACTCAGAACTGGCATTAGACAGCAGTTTCCTGCTTCCGGTTCCTAGTATTTTCTGGCTTTAGGGACCCTAAGACAGACAAAACACTGCATATTTTAACTTCTGTTTTCAATGATTACTCTAGAATTTGATACAAGTATCTTCCAGCATCTGGATTCTTTAATTTCATGATGTTTACTATGTTCTTGAAAAAATACGCACTTGAGAAATCTGGTCTTGACACTTTCCCTTATATAGGTACTTGAGTTTTCACACAACACGCAGCTAGCTGCTGGCAGCTTTAAGTCCCAATTTTAAATATAGGGAAAGAACACTATTAGATGGCTACAGAGAAAAACATATTACATTAATGCTTTGCATGGATCCTACAAAACAGGAGGTTTTAGTTCAAAGGGTTAAAAGTCAAGAACTATTATTTCAAGTTCATTATACAGTACATGTCCAGCTACAAAGTCAACATTTAGCCTCAGCATTAATTAATCACATGAGAGCCATTTTCTGCTTCTCAGCCTTCACTCCTAAAATTTTAATCCTTTCAATTAGTATCAGTAATATTCTAGGTTCTCAGATGCTGAATGAAGGACATCTGAAGAGCAGTGCTCCTTTAAGGTAATGAACTCTTAAATCCAAGTGTCTTGCTGCATGAAAAACAAAGTATGCTGAAGGAGCTTTAGAGCATCTCAAAAGACAAAAAAAAAAAAAGAAAAGAAAAGGTGGTGTCCCTTGTGGTGGTGCAAGAGGTGCTCTAAAAACTACTTTACACTGAGGTACAAATGATCTATACGAACTATTTAAACCCTGAAGTATTGCGTGCAAATGCCAAGTTGCACTATTATGGAAGAAATACATAATATAGATTAAACTATCCTGAAAATACAGATACTTCTGTTGTCATCAAAAACTTGATATACTTGCATGTTTTAATTGTAGCACTTTTTTGAAGTGATACAGAGAGGTAGATAAAGAAGTTATATTTATTTTTGTTGTTTTTCCAGACATTTATCTTGTTTTCCAAATAACGTTGACACATTTCATTAATCTAAGATAAAGAAGAGACTGGGATTGTTTGATATCGTACTGTGCCCATCCACTACCATTTTTCCATCTATGCAATTTAAAAAGAAGCATCGGCCTATGTTTTAGATATTTCTCTCTGATTGCTACTGAAAAGCAGAATGAACTAGGCAGAAAGAAAAAGCTCAAGTTTTGGTACAGCTACATGATTCCCTTAACAGGCAGCAATTAGAAATCTGCATGGTGCTGCAGTCAGAAAGAGAATAGTATTACCTCACTGGCTGCCTAACATACTGTACTGCATGGCAGGATTTAGACATCAATTCAGAGTCTCACAAGGCACTTTTTAGACGCAAGTGTCTTGAAAGAAATTTCTTAGTTTGCTACACAGAAAGTCCTCTTCTCAACATATTTTGTTCTATATATCCCAACCAGCGCTGTACAGTGCTCATCAATCCTACATGTAAATCAAGAATTCACTGTCAAGCAATGCAGAATGAATGACTCCTTGTGAAAGAATGGTTTCTCCATAGGAAGCGTGTAACATTTTAGAAATCATTAAATTGCCAGATTGTAAGCCTGGTACACACACCAGGCAAAAAACTAGTAACAAACTCTCAAACCAAGCCCTGCCACAAAGGCAACTAAGTTGCGAGAAAGTAACACTTTTGATTATTTTAGTTACATTCATGTTCACTTGACCTGTTCCATAGCTGTGACAGGAGGTCCTTGAACAATGGAACTACTCTCCTGTAAATGTTTCCATTGAATTGACAATCTTGAGGAAAAAAAACCTGCAAATAAGCTTTGTGATTGTTTTTTCTCATTAAACAACTAAACCACAGCCTTGGGCCATGAAGAAGAAATCCAACTCCAGCACAAAGCATTATCCTTGATGGAAAAATGTAAGGGATGTAACAGTTCCATTCCTTGATTTCACTCTTTCTTCTGTCTTCATAAAAACACAGGATGGAATTACATGTACTCATTTTCCTAATAAGAGGACAGCATCAGTCTCACCAAAATATATTACTACTGATGCATTATTTTAGCATGGCTTTTAGTAATGCGAATAGAAAAAGTACTGAAAGAATTTACAGCAGCACAAAAGCCAACCACACAGCTAGGCTGGAAATCCTTCATCTCGACAACCAGACGAAACTCCATGTTCAGATCCATAAGGTCATGCATCCTGGTCTGTAAACATTATCCAGCATTTCATGTCTAGCAGACTTTCTGCCAAACCCAAACAGGAGGCTTGTCAGACTATCACATTTATGTCAGTATTTTCCAAGAAAAACTCTCTGAAGAAACTATTTTTTAAATATGCAAGGGAACAGATGCAAGAGAGATGAACCACTGCAATAGTAGAAACTGCTGACAAGTCATCTAGAGATAGGGGCTGGGTGATGGAACTGCTGCCTCTACAAGAAGGCAGCATACTAAATTCAAGTTCAAAAAATCCATAAGCTGGAGCAAAGCAAAATTTGCTTCTTAACTCAGACCAAACAAGTAGCTCCTAGAACAGGTTCATAAACTCCAACTCATTTCTGGCAGGCTGCTAAGCATCTGTTTCTTTTAGTTCTAAGTATTAAGTTTGAAGAACTACTGAATTATGGCTGCAGCTCTCTGGAAAATGAAACTTCTATATCTAATTCTACTGATGCTGTACTATCAGAAGTTCTTAAGAGAAAATATTCCACATTATTCAACTCAACACAGCTCACTGAAGATCTGCTCCCTATGACATCTCTGCCAATACTTTCTCCTGCAAAGCGAAACAAATCAAGCAATCGTAGTTTTGCTGCTTCCAGTGAAATTGTTTCAAATATCTGTTGCAGCCAAGAAAGTAAATTGTATCTTGATCTACATCAAAAGCAGCATGGCCAGCAGATTGGGGGAGGTGATTCTGCCTGTCTGCTTTGCTCTGGTGAGACCCTAGCTGGCGTGCTGCATCCAGCTGAGGCCCCAAACACAAAGACGAGGTTAGCCTGCTGGAATGAGCACAGATGAGGCCACTAAGTTGATCACAGGGCTATAGCACCTCTTCTGTGAAAACAAGCCGAGAGAGTTGAGGTTGTTCAGCCTGGAGAAGGGTTATAGCAGTCTTCAAGTACCTAAAGAGAGCCTACAAGCTGGAGAGGGACTTTTTACAAGGGCATGTAGTGACAGGACAAGGGAGAAGAGATTTAAGATGAAGGAAGGTAGGTTTAGATCAGGATTAGGAAGAAATGCTTTAGTGTGAGAGTGATGAGGAACTGGAACAGGTTTCCCAGAGAAGTTGTGGATAGCCCCTCCCCGGAAGTGTTCAAGGCCAGAATGGATTAGGCTCTTAGCAACCTGGTCTGGCAGAGGGTGTCCCAACCCAAACCATACTATGAATCTATGATCTAATTTACCCTCAGTTTTACTCCCCTTTGAATCATAATACTTGGTCTTTACTCTCAGTGTTTATATCCAGCTGGATGCAATCAGGCTCAAGCTGGCACAGAAGGCAGAGCTCAGGGTTAAGAAACACCACTGTTCTACAGAGCCTTGTTTTGGAAAAGCCTCACATCTCTTCCATCGTGGTAAATAAGAATATTACTGTTTCATTATAGACATCATTTGGAAAGTTAATGAAAGTACAGATCTTAATGAATGAAATAGGACAAACATTAACAGCTTAAATTTACCTCTACCTGTTAAATAGTATTTTCCCAACTCTGAACCAAGTAAGACTCAGCGAAAGATTACAATCACTTTTGCCTCAAGCCTACTAATATATATCTAGTTATTTTCCAAACATACTAAGATTCCAATCTGAACATTTCTATTATATGCAAATTAAAAATAATCCTGCAAGGAAGTAAAGATATATTTGACAAGTTGTAAAAATGAGGATTTAACTACACTAATTTCTTACTATTTGGCCTGCAGCTTCCCCAAAATTGGTATGATCATTACTTCTTGTGTAATTATCTGCTTGAAATTATTTTGTATGCTTTCAACAAAGCAACATTTCTATTTAGCATGAAATATCAAATATTCAGAAAAAATTTCTTCAAATCAATTTTTCATTTTAACACCTTTCTCCTGAAAAATAATTCCAGACATTAGATGAAGTCTGATGGAACTCCAGTAAAAGTCCCCTCGATAAAAATATTGCCACTGCTGTTTTTTTGTGTTTAGCAAAACTATTTTCTTCCACATGACAGCATGGAGTCCAATTTGTATTCATCTTTTTCAAAGGTACCGCAGTAACGTATGAGGCATAGGATGAGGATGTGCAAGATCTGACACTTTTTTGACACTCAACAGAGTATTAATTAAATATAAAATCCTACTGGTTGTAGAACCTATTTAAATCAATAAATTCATCCGTTAAAAATATTTCCCCTGATATTTTAGAATGCCCACCCTATTTTTTTGTTTGAAAGGTAAAGTTTACATTTTGGTTTCCTCCCTTCCTCAAATGTGGTAAGACACGGAGATATTACATACCCATTAGCTTTTCAAGGTACCCTAAATTAAAGCCCAAGAAGACAAATTATTTTGAAAACAACTATTCCTATCGGTTAGCCAAAATACTCTTTGTAGTTAATACTCTGTTTAGATTTTCTTAGCATTACCCTAATCTTTACAGAAGATGTTTACTGGAAGAAGCAGCTGGTCACACTCTTGATCATGCCTGAGCAGTTTTCCAGCCCCCAACACCTGCTTAAGAGAATTAAAGCCCATGTAGCCCACTTGGTTACACTTGTAATGTAAATACTCCTTAAACCAGACTTAGGAGACTGAAGTACCTGGTCTCCTCAATACTAGCTGGGACCTCAGGTGTCATCTCTTGGTTTTAGAAAGGCTACTGGATACAGGAAGTTGAAGTTTCCCCTAAAAAACTCAATGAGAATCTTGCCATTTCTGAACTCGGCACAAAACTTTTGGAGTATAACCACTGGCAATACTTTCTGCTGCAACAATAGCAAAAACAGTACCCAACAACACTGAAAACAATTATAAGTGTCAAATATTAAATCAATAAGACACGAGGTGCAATATTCTGAAGGCTGAACTGTGTTTTCTGTCTGGTTTTTTGCCCCCTCGCTCTACACACTGAAATGAGGTTGCAGAACTATTTTCAGTTTCTTGCCTTCACTGGAAAATGAAAAAACTGCTAAGCCATCAAGTAAGTTCTGTGTAGAGATCCTCACCATTTTTGCCTTATCTTTTCATTGCATTGCAGAGAATATCACAATTTCTGTCTGACATTATTTAGTTCTTAAATAAGAAAAGAGAACACAATCCATGTGGCTAATGCCAGACCAATGAGTCAAGTATATGCTATGTGTACATACAACTTTCCCAAGTATACATGCAGTTGACATATTGGAAGAAATATTACCTTGTCCTTCGACTGTCCTTGTCGAGCAATTGCATCGTATTTTATTTTTCCTTCTGCATCCACCTGAACTGCCAAAGCATTGGACATTTTCTTCTTTCGGCCCATATCCAATGGATATTGGGCCACATGAATTTCTGGGAAAGCACCCCCATCTCCAAAATCCTACAGGAAAGAAAAATGTAGTGAATGTCCAAAGGACAAAAAAATACAAAATGTAATGAAAGAGCAGATTGATTTCAACAAAAACTAACTTGGCAAGAAGGCTCCAGTAATTTTATTATTTTCACTGGTAAGAGCAATTAATGAGAGACCTTACAGTTATTAAAAGAAAAAATGAAATGGAGAGAGATCTTTCAGTAATTATTCGCTACACAAAGTAGGAACAGATATCACTGACTAGAATGTGCAGGCAATACTACGCTACAAACAATACAAAATTAAGTATTTAATTCTCATGTAAGTTATTAATTAGAACTCCAGAAAATGACCTACTGCAATACAGTAACTGAATACTAAAATGACAAAGCATCATTTTATTAAGATTTCTACTTGTTATTTGTTGCTTTCCACACCACAATGAAGCGAAGAAGATAAAAAAGTATTGCATTCCTTTCAAAGCCTGTAGCTTATAGCTTTAGATTGCTACACGTGTCAAGAATTTCCTTACTTTGATGTTACTTACATGACTTTGACACTGAAAACTGGGCCAGCATCCAACAGCCCAAAATTCTTACAGTTTATTTTCTCTCTCCTACAATGTGTTGGTGTAAAAGCATTTAATAAACAGATAATCAAAAGACTTCTTAAAGCAGACCATCCTGGCTCAGTAACACAGAGGACGCAGTGGCACCAACCATAAAACGACTTTAGGCTACAGTTTCAAATGCAATGCTTTGGAGGAAGAAGAATTTGCTTAAAGCAGCTTGAGTATCTACCCCTTCCACTGCTGCAATGGCATGGCTTATGTGGAGTCTGGTAACAGAACAGATTTAAAAATAAGAATAGGTGTCTTGAGCAGATCAATCTCCCTCCATGCCCACCATGTGATAAAGCAGTTACCACCACTGGGACAGAGTGGGCTGAGACTGAAAATGACTAAGCAGAACACTAGCAAGCAGGGACAATGTGTTTATGCCATCGGCAAATGCTCCTTGAAGCATAGTTTCAGTTTTTTGAAGTTTTCCATTGAATGACCCACTTTCAACAATTCATAAAGTATTAGCTAGAACTAAATTCTGTCATCCTTCAAATTTTTTTTGCACAATTCTTAATGTATTAAGAACAGGTTTTGCCTTTCCCAACAATGGCATTTCAGGATCACTGGACAAAGGTTATGCTTTGGAAGCACTTACTGCTTTTGAATTTGCATTTGTTTATGAAGCAGAAAGGAGCCCTTAAGAGGTTTTATGGGATGTGTATTCATCTGTGGTGCTGGAAACTCTTTCAAACCTTCAGTACCTGGCTCCTTAAAAAATTTCTTAATTAACATTTAGAAGGAATAAGCACTAAAATATTAACTTTAGTACTCAACAGTGTACAAAGGGAAACCTACACTGGCTATAATGAAAGTATAATTTTTTCAATCATACACGTGACTAAATGCTGAACCCGTATAAGAACGTTTTCTTTCAGTGAACCACCGGAACTACTATTTGAAGTACGTGGATCACCACAGAACAGTGTTGGATTTACAGAAATGACACATAAATGAAGGCAAAGCTGTTACAAGCTAATGAAATCATGGTATTTGGAAACCATGTAGGATCATACATGAGCTACTGCAATAAAACCTCAACAGCATGATTGGTCCAAAAGAGCATTGGCTTGTGACTCATCAGAAGAGGTCTCAGAAGTTATTGTCAAGGATCATTTCAAATTGCAAGGCTTTTCTGGCTCACAATGAGAGACTGTACTAAAACAGTTTTGTAATCAGAGCTACACATCTGTATTTTCTTCCTAACTTTAGCAGTTCCAGTTCAAATTACACTAAACTGGCAAGGATTACAATTTATGACACACACTGTCCAGAACTCTTTTGCAAATAATACACTTAAACAACAAATATCTAATATTTAAATTACCTTCCAACTGTAATGATTTCTTCCCCCAATAGCAACCATCTTTTTGACCAGAACACCCATGAGTGTTCTCTCATACACACACATTCACTTAGTTCAGCTATAATCCGGAATACATATTTAACAAACGGTGACAGAGGAACAATAGGAATCTTTCTTAGGGGACCCTTGCATTCATAGATTGTAAACTGAAAGGACCACAGATGTATTTCCATATTATAACACAATAATCTCTGAAGAGAAGTAGACTTCAACCATCCTGTTTACCATCACATGTTCAAAGAAATCTGGTGGATTAGAACCTCTCTCAACACAAGAATATATCAAGCCGTCTGGATGATGCATATTGTAAGGCTTTGCACAATTCTCAGCCACACTCAAGGTGCTCAGAGTTTATTTCTACTCCAGAATTTTTTTTTCCCCTTTTAGCAGACACATTACTACAGTACAAATTTAAATATTTACCTCTAGAACCCGTGGTATCCATCCTTTCCGGTAACCATATGGGGGAGGTTCCCTTCGTGATGAGACCAGAGCAGTCTGCCTAGATCTCTGAGCTCTTGCTCTTTCTTCTAGTTCAAGCTGGTCTTGGGATAGCTGGGTTGGAGCTGGCAAAAAACTGGACATCCATGGAGAGCCACCAAAAGATAATGACAAAAGAGGTTCATTGCGGTAACTTCACTCACTGACACTCAACTATGCCTAAGCCAACTTCTTCCTAAATTACTACTTTCTCTACAATCACTCTCTACAGATTAAGAAACAATTTATAAAACTTGAGCATTGCACTCCTAAATCTGAGAGCAACTTCTCAGATTCAGTAACTTCTGAGATTAGAGTGGCAAAGGCAATGTGTGCTTTCTCAGCATTCTGGAAGATTACTAAAAATACTAATCCTAAATTCACCCACATTCATGTCGTGTTTGAATAAAAGTGTGACAATGCCCATTTCCCAACAGGAATGTCACACACCACTGGGTATTCTTTCCACTACTACAGAGACGAAAAAGAAATATATGTTCCTATGTCTCTAGTCCCAATGACTCGCTCTTCCTCTCTCAAGGCGAACACCCAAAACCAGATCTGTAAACAACCTCCCCTCTCTACGCCCGATATGTCCCTACCAAAGGCAAGCCGAACCCCAATGTCTTCACTACCCCTTTTGCAGTTCTTCTTGTCTACACAGCCCTTTTGTGCATTTACTAAAAAAGTACCCAGAGAAACTCGGATTCCGGGGCAGCCACCGGAACTGCACTCTCAAGCCCTGCGAGAGACAACAACTCGTAACAAAGACCGCTCGCCTTCTATGGCGTAAGAGAATCTCGACATAACCCTACGGACCCAACGGAGGCCGAGCAGCTCGTTCCTCCCGCAGGGAATGCATGACGGAAGCAGAGCCCTGAACCAGCGGGCAAACACCCACTCCCGCCAAGGCAGGGCGGCTCCCCCAGGCCCGACCGGCCCTCGCCGCGCTCCCTGCTGCCGCGGCCCGGCCAGCAGGCCCATTGCCCAGGAAAAGCCGTAGCCCCTCCGCGCGTTCCCCAACCGCGGCCGCTTCCGTCGGCAGAGCCCCGCAGCGGGGCGGGGAAGCCCCGGGCCGACCGTGGGGCGCAGAGTTCTCACGGCCCGGCCGGGCCTTCCGGACCCACCTGGTGAGCGCCATCTTGACTGCCGCCGCCGTCCGCTCGGCAGCCGTGCCGCCGAGGAGGCAGGTGGCAGCATCTGCACATGCGCCATGTCCGCAGCGCAGCCTGGGACTTGTAGTCTTGGCAACGTCACTCGCCGCGCGACGGCGCATGCGGGTAGGCCGCAAGGCATTCCGGGAGGTGTAGTTTTACAGTATCCATGTTTATTTCTTCAGCCTTCCTATTCCTTCCCCCTGTACTATTCACACAGTCTCTGACAAGTTCAGTATCGTCACAGTTCATCTAGCTGAAAATGTCCAAGTAAAAAGCAGAAAATATAGAGCAAATGGATTGGAACAAAATTTATTCTGATGTCTGTTTAGAAGTCATTGAACAGGGACATGGGAGTGAAGGGAAGGAGACTGAAACCAGCATAAAAATACTGATTTAAAATAAAAAAAAAACCCCTTCTGTATTAAAAACAAAGAGGTGTGCTATGTTAAATGGGCATCCATGTGTTACATAGGAGTTCTTCTTTCAATCATATCAAATCAAGAGATGCACTCTTCAGAGTATAATTAAAATTTGGAATAAGGAAAAATACTTCTCAAGGAGTTGTGATACATGAGAACTAGGTAGAGCTTTACATAGGCAAGTCACTACTTGTGTTAAAGTGGCAATATATAGTACCATTTATAACCAAAGACACGGTTATTAATTAGTAGTTGCTATTGTTACATAGCATCTAGTGAATCAAAGGGAGAGGAGTCCCACTGAGCCAGGCACAGTTCATCTAGGAGAAAAACAGAAGCCAGTCAGAGAAGGAAAGGGTAGAATGACTAAAGAAACAAACATGGTCTATCAGAAATTTAAAAATCACACCAGAAGAGGCAGGAAAAAAATAAGGCAGAGTAACTGTCTGTCTTGCAGTCCTCTAGTCATTTTGTCTGTTTTATAATCTCCTAAACTGCAGGGCAAACTACTCCTGCAGGCTAAATTAATCTGCTACAATTTATAGGACAGGGGAGATGTGGAGGAAAGTAAGGGCAATCCTGTGCAGTCTGTCTATGCCCAAACTCGTCATCTCAGTGGGAATCAGCTTTTGGCTTAGCATTGTGGTGACAGCAGCTCCGTCACCACCTCTATGAATGACAGATACTTCCCCTTCTCTCTGAGATAGCTGGTGTCTTATGAGCACTTCAGACAAAGCTAAAGATGCAGGACTTTGTCACATACCATTTATCAATAATTTTCCTAAGCAAAACTCATCTGTCATCCCTTCTACCAATTTCTGTCACTCATTTAGTAACAGTATTGCTGTTGTCACATCTGGCAATATTGCCATCTGATTTAGGAGCCTCCTCTCTGCCTCAAAAGTTGCCAAGACTTCTGTGCCCAGCTGTTACACTAGTCTCAGCGGAAAAATTATGTTTCATCCCTCCTACTTTGCCATTTCTCCTTCTTCCTTTGCTGTGAAGTATTATTCAATGCTGTATGGCAAATATACAACTTTGTGAGCTATTTTGCACCACAATTTATATGACAGCCACAACACATATTTGCTATTTAGAAGGTAAAACAGTACGTGAGCAATCTGCTTCAGTTCCTGCACTAAGATACTCCTTTCATTTCCTCAGTCTCACATCTTGTTCTGAGAATTATGCAGGTAATTTCTCAAATCAGACAATGAGCTCTTGGTGCTTGCAGATGTTTAAAGTTTTCTGGCTGTAAGCAATGCTGGTTCTTTTGAATATTTGCTTTCCCTTGAGCCTCTAGTTTTTGTGGTTTAGTTTTGGTGTCTGACTTGGCTAATTTTGAGTTAGCCAATAGAGAAGGCTCTTAGCCCAGGGTAGAGAGGACCACACAGTACAAAGGAGCTGTACAAGTTTATTCAAAACCATATGACTCAGTAAACTTACCACAGTCTTTATTTTATGCAAGTGCTGCAAATCAAGACGTGAATAATTTCTTGTCCCTGCTCTGCATTACCTATCATGTTTCAAACCTAAATGCTTACACATATGGTTTAATTGGTCAAAAATATTTACTAAGAAAAAAAATACTGAGAAGTTCTGAACTGAAAAACTGTGTGAAGTTTAGAAACATTTGAATCTTTTTAAACATTTGCAAAATGAACTATTCAGGCTTTGGTGTAAAACAATTATGCTTACTTTTTTTGAAAAAGGGGAAATTCTTAAAACCAAAATGTGTTTAAATTCTGATCTAGTAATTTTTTTCCTTTTTTTTTTTGTCACATAGAAAAGTGTTTTGGCTTGTTAGGGTTGGTTTGTTTGGGGTTTTTTTCCCATTTTCCTCTTGAAGTGAGAAAGCAATTTTTTTTTTTTTATGTTACATTAGCTACCAGATCAAATAAATAGATTATTCACATAGTTGTCCTTGAACTTGATCTGGTATACCTCCTATTTGTTATGAACAAGTGTTTGAGATCACTTAAAAAATCACTGGCAAGGGTACCAGTAAAAACTAGATTTAATATTAACTGACAGCACAACAAAGTTTGTTGGCAAGATTCCCACTACTACTTACTAGACAGTTAAGGCACACCAAGGAAAAAAAGCAACAACAAACAAAATCTGGTCAATCAAAACAGAAATGAACAAAAGAACTATCTCTGTGTGCATGTGTGTGTGTGTGTGTGTGTGTGTGTGTGTGTTTATGTGTGTGTTTAAGTGTGTGTGTGTGTGTTTGTGTGTGTGTGTGTGTGAGAAACCAGGGCCCATATAGAAATAGTCAGGTGAAACTTAATGCCCTACAATCACGGCATTGGACAAGAGAAGTTAACATTCCCTTCTGTATTGATGATCTCTGTGTATCTTCATGTATCTCCTAAGTCTGGACTTTCTCTGAACCAGACCTGGTAATTGTTCAAATGGCAGAGCTCTACTCTGCTCTACTCTGAACTGGAGCGGCCTTACCTCAAGTCCTGTGTGTGTTTTTGGTCACCACAATATAAGAAGGACATAAAACTATTAAAGAACATCCAAAGGAGGGCTAAGAAAATGGTGAAGGGCCTTGAGGGGAAGCTATATGCGGAGTGACTGAGATCGCTTATCTTGTTCAGCCTGGAGAAGAAGAGACTGAGGGGAGACCTCACTGCAGTCTACAACTTCCTTGTGAGGGGTAGAGGAGGGGTGGGCACTGATCTCTTCTCTCTCGTGATCAGTGACAGGGCCCAAGGGAATGGCCTGAAGCTGAATCAGGGGAGGTTTAGGTTGGATATTAGAAAAAGGTTTTTCACCCGGAGGGTGGTTGGGCACTGGAACAGGCTCCCTAGGGACATGGTCACAGCACCAGCCTGAGAGAGTTCAGGAAGCATCAGGACAATGCTCTCAGGCACATGGTGTGATTCTTGGGGTGTTCTGTGCAGGGCCAGGAGCAGGACTCCATGATCCTTGTGTGTCCCAATTCAGCCTATTTGGTGATTCTCTGAAAAGAAACATTAGGCAAGGAATAGTTCTGAGAATCTAAAACATGTTTTCCCCAAATATAAATCTCTGAGACAAAAAGGATTAATTCCTTTCTGTTTTTATCATATTTTTTTGACAATACCTTTCCAGATATCAGGTTTCCACATGCACCTCTATTCACAAAATGATCATGGCAAAATTATCTTCGGTATGGTGAGTAAGGAGTTCAGGCTCTGTGGAGGTCTTGTCATGGCTGGGAGCAGCGACATTTTTAGTTTGATGAGAATATCACAGCTGGTTTTAAGAATATATTTCTGATGCATTCCGAGGAGGCTTTTGGGGTGATTTAGGCTGTTAAATCCTCTGCACCTTTTTTATCTACTTTAGCACTTTTCATATTTGCAAATCCAGAATTAAATGGTTGATGAAATATCTTGTAACAAGTGCAGATGATGATAAAAAATAATTAAATAAGCTGTTGTTAATATCAGATATCTGTATACCTAACAGCTGCTGCATACAGTCAGATGAAAATGATCAAAATAAATGACTCTTCTTAACTCAAGGGATAAATTATGCCACAGGTAAGATGCTAAACAGTGAAAGACAAGAGATTTACCTAGATAGAAAGGTTCAACCACATCAGCAACTCCTGTACTTCACATTTCCTTAGGGATTACAGGCAGCACTCAGAAGATGTACTTATAGCTGGGAAGAAAAGATCACAAGGTTTATTAGTGCTTTTGTAAAAAAATCTTTACATTTTTCAAGCCATGTCTGTGTTCTCCAGAATGACTGAAATGAAGGCTGGTTTAATTTCTGTTATTTGTTGCACACTGTAGAAAAGCAAACTTTCTCAGGCAAAAAATGTTCTCATGGACTGTAAAAACTACAGACTCTGGGGGTATTTTGCAAAGGTCTTGGAAGCATTCCACTCCCCTGTGATAAGATCATTTCACACAGGACATGTTGGCTCACTGACACTTCCCAACAACCTGAAAGAAGTGGAGTGCCCTTTAGGCACCAATAGCTTTAGCAAATAAAGTAAGGGGAATTTTTTTTGCTAACAGAAATTATGAGAGAGAGATATGGAGTTGGCATGCAATTTTCTAAACTGATACTACACAACAAGGTTGACCAAAGGCCTTGAAGGAACAAAATACTGATAGAGGTGGATTTTGCTGCTCACCTAAAGCCCTGGTCTCCAAGGACCACATCACTTTCTCTTGTCACATTCAGACTTTGTTGACTGAAGTCACAGGGACAGAATGACCTTGGGCAATGGGCATGTTTCTGTCAAGAGATGCCTTATCCAAATATTGGCTCTGTACCATATGATTGGTAAGATGACGCTATTCTAAAATTTTATGGCTTCCAGAGTCAGCTCTGAACTTTCTATTACTGATTAAAAAGGCAAAACCTGCCAGTCTCCATTTAAATTTGACCAAGAATGGGGTGGGTTTGGCCTGTCAGAAGACCTGTGTATGTTAAGTTACCTTCTGGAATTCTCTTCAGGTCGGGGGTTGCTGTATTTCCTATCTTCCTATCTTCCATGTTGACTTGTCAATCATTATACGGAGATACTCATAGTATTTCATCTGGTGACCTGAACTAATCGGAAAAAAAACCAGAAAAAAATACAAATCTCTAGCAGTAGAGATCCCACTAGCCACATCTTTAACTTGTATGAATTGCTGCATTGCTACAGTGATTTTTAGACTTGAACTTATTTATAGCTGCAGAAGATAGATCTGCCTCAATATTTGTGTTGCTCACCATCTGCAGGATGGAGGGACAGATCAGAAGAGTGAAGGGTCAAGGTGTTCTGGTAGCAATTTTTCACCATACCTTTTCTTATCTCCTCATGAACTACTTCTCTGGGTCCATAAAATCATAGGATCACCTGCTTTCTAGGACTGTTTTGTTCTCTTTTCCCATGCCTCTTCTCCATACATGAGGAATGTCTAGTGTAAGTGAGCCTTTCCAGATATCTGGTCACGTTCTTCATCAAAGTGAATCTAAAAAAGACATTGATTCTCAATAGGGGAGGGCTGATGTTGACCTTCTGTCCCGTCTTCAGGTAGTTTGGCTGTTCTTGCTGATCTGCTGCTTGAGGCAGAGAGGCTGAGTCTTTGGGTTTGCATCTGCATTTCATGAGATTCACACCTGGCATACAAATGTCTTCAACAGGAATGAAAAGGAAACGCTTTTCACAGTTTGTCTTTCACAGCAATTTGGGGTAATCTGGGATTTAATTTATTCATCAGTTGAAAAGGAAAGGGAAATCAAGCCAGCATCTTTCTTTCAAGCCAAGGTTTTTCTTGCACAGCCCCGTGCAGGCGCACACAAAAGAGCTCTGATCACTCTAACTAGGTGCTTGTTCTAATTATAGAAAGATTTAGCGTTGGTTACAAAATTGCCCACCGCACATCAGCACACGGCATTGTTACGCTACAAAAGCCTCCTTTTTATTCCCCTCTCGGCAGCGGACCCAGCTTAACTGAAAGCCGCAAGGAACAAAATAATTCTGAAGAAACCTCCCATAGCTTTTCCAGGAGAGGCCAGCAAAAATCAGATGCTGACCTGCTCCTTGTGCTGGGAGCACTGCCAGCATGTGGGATCTAGCCGTTAAAGCAGGGGACTGATAGCCTGGGCAGCAGGCTTTAAAGCATCCCGGGTAGAAGCAGTGGGCTGTGGCCAGGAATCAGTGGTTGTGCTGAGGTTAGAGTCACTATTTTTGATTTTTATATGCAATAGCACAGTAGCTTTAAATGAACACCCCACTACTATGCCCACTATCAGCCTGAGCCATGGAGGTTGTGAATTTGCAAACACAAAAATCTACAGCAAAACTTACACGTGCTTTAGTAGACATAAGAACAGTAGCCCTTTCTCCCATATTTTATGCTTTTTAAATTATATGATTCAAAGTAGTTACTTCACGTTCAATCTGTGCTCATTTCTCTCATTTCCTCAGCAGTAGATCAAACACATATCTCCCTGACTTTTTGTTTTCTTCCTCTTTTGCCTCCCAGCTGTGAAGCTTCCGTCCAACAAATAGTCTTTCCTACACATTTTTTAATGGTCCAAGACTAAGCAGTGATGCTTCACTACCCCCCATCAGTTCAAAAGCTCCCCTCTGTCCTAGAAGGGAAAGAAAGTTATGGATTGTAGCCAGTTTAGCCATCATAAGGCTGATGCAGCAACTGGCCATGTGGGCCCTGTATCCTCAGTGTGCTGGCAGGGTAATCACCCTTAACTCTGCCCTTCATAATTTGTAGCTGTTTTGTTTCTTAGAGATAATATTTAGCAGGAAACCCACACTGTGCAGGCATTACCATTAAGGTCTGCCACACCGTACAAGTAGGGAAAACAAAAATGAAATGAAGCCAGATGGAAACAAAAGGGGTACTGTGGCAGGTTGACCATACCTGGATGCCAGATGCCCACTAAAGCTGCTGTCACTCCCCTCCTCAGCTGGACAGGAAGAGAAAATAACAAAAGCCTCATGGGTCAAGATAAAGACAGGGAGAGACCACTCACTAATTACTGTCATGGGCAGAACACGGGGACTGGGGGAAATGAATTTATTTTGAATTTATTACCAATCATATCAGAGAAGGATAATAAAAAATAACTCCAAAATTCAAAAAAAAACCAGCTTCCCCAGCTCTCCCTTTTTCCCGGGCTCAACTTCACTCCCAATTTTCTCTATTTCTACTCCACTGGAAGTGCAGAGTGATGGGGAATGGGCACTGTAGTGAGTTCATCACACATTGTGTTCGCTGCTCCTTCTTTCACAGGGTTACAACTCCTGCCTTGCTCCATTGTGCAGTCCCTCCCATGGAGAGTTCTCTACAAACTTCTCCAATGTGAGTCATTCCCATGACCTACAGCTCCTCATGAACTTCTCCAGCATGGTACCTCCACAGAGTCACAAGTCCTGCTAGCAAACCTGCTCCAGTGTGGGCTCCTCTTTTCATAGGTCCACAGGTCCTGCCAGGTCCTGCTCCAGTGTGTGCTACCCAAAGGGTCACTGCCTCCTTTGGGCATCCACTTGCTCCAGTGTGGGATCTTCCACAGGCTGCAAGTGGATATCTGATATACCATGTGCCTCCATGGCTACAGTGGCACAGCTGCCTCACCGTGGTTTTTACCATGGGCTGCAAGGGAATCTCAGCTCTGGCACATGGAGTATTATGGCTCTGAGATTAGCTCAGCTGGTTAGAGCATGGTGCTAATAACACCAAGGTTGTGGGATTGATCCCCATGTGTGCCATTTACTGAAGAGTTGGACTTGATGTTCCTTCTGGGTCCCTTAGGATATTCTGTGATCTGGAAATAGCCACCTCCTTCCTCTCTTTCTCCACTGACCTTGGTGTCTGCAGAGCTGTTTCTCTCACTGTTGTGGTTTGATTTTGGCCAAATGCTAGGCACTCACAAATTAATACACCTAGGGCTTGTGAGTTGAGATAAGGAAAACTGGGAGAAAAAGATGCACTCGGCAAAACAGGTTCAAAACTTTTATTGTAACAATTAGGGAAGCAAATGAGAGATGGAATAAACCTTTCGAAACCACCATTTTTCCACTCACCCCCCTCCCAACAGCTGTAGAAGGGAACAACGCATGGGGTGGGTAGGGGGGAGGTAGGTCAGTTAGTCACTGAAATGTTTCTCCGCTGCTCAGGGGAGAAGAGTCTTTTCTGCTTAGCCGCGGGTCCCAAAACACGTGGCAGTTCGCCCGACCTTGCCATGTGAGTTTTTTGTCCACAGATCATAGACCTTCAAGTCAGCCGTTCCATTTCGGGAGCAAGGCTTTCCTCCTCTTTGCTGAACCACTGTCTCTCTCAGGCGTCAGTGCAGGCACTTAATCCAGTCTGTAATAGCCTTTTTACCCACTGAGACTTCCTCTGGAATCCGGTCTTCCTCCAGGCATTCATGTGCTCCGGCATGGGCTCTGCGTGAATTTTAATATCCCCCGTGGACTCCATGGGCTGCAGGGGGACATCCCGCTCCCCCATGGTTTTCACTATGGCCTGCAGAAGATTTTTGGCTCCGGTGTTTAGAGTGTGTCCTCCCCCACCTTCTCCACTGACCTTGGTGTCCGCATTGCTGCTGTTTCCCCTCACATATTTTCACCACCTCCTCCTCCTCCAGCCAAAAAAGTGAGTGCTCCCCTCACTGTGCTCTCTTCTTAACTATGTTTTCACAAAGGCGTAACCAACATCTCTAATTGGCCCAGCCTTGGCCAGCAGTGTGTCCATCAGTTCAGAGCCACCAGGAATTGGCTCTGCTGGACATGTTCACAGGAGCCATTTTTCGGGCTCCCCCCTCCACTAGCAAAAAACTGGGGCAAGCAAAATGAACACACTCACATATTCCCACTTCTTTCTTCTCTGGCTGCAATTACTTCCCCACAATAACTTTTTTCTCTTCTTAACTATGCTATTGCAGAGGTGCTACCACAGTTCCTAATGGGCTTGGCCTTGGCCAGTGGTGAGCCTGTCTTGGAGCCATCTGGTATTGGCTCTGTCAGACATGGGGGATGCTTCTATCAGCTTTTCACAAAAGCCACCCTTGTAGTCCATCCCCCCCACTACCAAAACCTTGCCACACAAATCTAAATACAGGTACCCATCAAATGTTCTCAATATTATGATGATCTTTCGGGAAAATATTTAACACACCATTGTCCCATTGCCAGGGAGAAGGTAGATGAATTACCTTTACAGCACTTTTCCACAGGGGTTTGGATAAAAAAACCCCTATTCATCCAGGAAAAGAGACTTGTCATCAGGATGTTTTCTTGAGTACTATGTCCTGGTTTATTACTTTCAGAAGCTAGGACTTTTTGCTTCAAATGTTTTTTTACCCCATTTTGTATCCTTTAGGGTACAACGGCTGCCCTGCAAATATGAATGGAAATGAAGTGTGGTGAGGATTTCCTTGCTTTGCTTCAGTGTTTCCTGAATCCTGATGGGAACAATAACTCTCAAAGAATTATTAGGAACCTTTTGGTCTCATTTTGGTTTTGGTCTCTGGCATCCTTCTAAAGTATTAATGATTAATTTTGGTAGCTGCAAAATACTGGTATTTGGTAGCTGTCTCAAATATGTCTACCATGGGTTCCCAGGTGTTATTGAATTGCAGGTTCTTTTTCTCAGAAAGATATTGATTGGAAACAACATAGAGAAACAACAACAGGAGAAAAGTTCAATCAGAAATGCTAAGTTTCAAGAATGACTATCAGGCTAGGTACTTGCTCCAGAGAATATGAATATTTTACATTATTTATGATGATTCAGCAGCATTTTTAAAATTTTCTGCTTTGTTTTTTCTCTCTTTTATTGTAATCTTTATTACAAGAAGACTTTAGTGGAGAGATTGGTTTTGCATGGAACCTAATACGATAATTTTTTTTATAATTTTAATTTCTTATAGTAAGGAGGTGAAGATTAGCTGCAGAGAAAGCTGGGGTTTTTTCATTCTGCAATTATTTTCCTAGTTGCCAACAGCTCTTTTAGTCTCGATGAATGCAGTTGTTTTACTGCCTCATTCTCATGAATGGAGAACAGCAGGTTTTGAGATATTTACAATACAATTCTCTTTGGAATACCCTTAAATATAAGCTGATATTAGACAGCCAAGTGTGCATTTCACTGAATGATCAATGCTAAATATAGCTGCACAGGCTAGGTTATCAATTTGCACTGCTTGAGGATCTGACCACATGATGGACAACATTTGGTTCACATTCAGCAGGAACAGGACAAGTGTTGCAACTCTGGTCATCGGAATCCTGCTGGTGAGAGTATGAGAGCACCCCTCAGCACCAGGGGCGGATGTGCTGCCAGTCCACATGCTATGTGGCTGTGTAGGTGACTGTGCTCACACCCAACCCTGATGTGTTGCAACACTCAGACTCACAAAATAAAATATTCTTAGTGCCCAGCTCAAACCCACACCCTTCACCAAAGAGCAGTTTTGATTTCTAGTTGATAAAAACATCAGTGCTCCTCCAGCAGTTCTCACAGATGTGGAAAAGGAGGGCTCTGAGTTTGTTATTTATACCTTCTCTCATGATTTCTGATATATGTATGTATATATGCGTGTATGCATGCAAGCCTTCTCCACACTGCAGAGCTTTTGGTGAGAAAACACTGAAAACCAATTAAAAAGGATAATAAAAGTGTTTTAAAGGATAATAAAAAATGTTTTTATAAATACATTAATAGCAAAAGGAGGGGCAAGGAAAACCTCCATTCTTTATTGAACATGGGTGGGAATATAGTTACCAAAGATGAGGAAAAGGCAGAGGAACTTCATACATTCTTTATCTCAGTTTTCAACAATAAGACGTTGTCCTCAGGACAACTGATGTCCTGAGCTAGTACACGGGGACAGGGAGCAGAACAGTCCCCCTGCAATCCAGAAGGAAGAAGATAGTGACCTGCAGAGCCACTTAGATGCTTACAAGTCTATGGGATCAGATGGGATCCATCCTAGGGTGATGAGGGAATTGGCAGAAGAGCTCACCAAGCTGCTCTCCATCATTTACCATCTGTCCTGATTCCCTGGGGAGGTCCCAGATGGCTTGAGGTTAGCCAGTGTGAACCCACCCATAAGAAGGGCTGAAAGAAGGATGTGGGAAACTACAGGCCTGTCAGCCTGACCTTGGTGCCCAGCAGGTTTATGGAACAGATCATCTTGAGTACGATAACACTACACCTACAGGATGCCCAAGGAATCACACCCAGCCAGCATGGATTTTGGAGGTTGCCTGAGGAACCTGATTTCCTTTTAGGACCAGGGAACCCACCTGGTGTATGAGGGGAAGGCTGTGGATGTTGTCTACCTGGAGTAGTGAAAGCTCTGGAGCACAAGCCCTGTGAGGAGTGGCTAGGGAGCTGGGGTTATTTAGCCTGGAGAGGAGGAGGCTCAGGGAAGACCTTATCACTCTCTACAACTACTTGAAAGGAAGTTGTAGCCAGGTGAGGGTTGGCATCTTCTCCCAGGCAACCAGCAATACGACAAGAGGACACAAGCTGCACAAGGGGAGGTTTAGGTTGGGCATTAGGAAGAAGTTCTTCACTGAAAGAGTGATTAGACATTAGAATGGGCTGCCCAGAGAGGTGGTGGAGTCACCACCCCTGGCGGTNGGAGTCACCACCCCTGTTGGTGTTTAAGAAAAGACTGGACGTGGCACTTAATGCCATGGCCCAGTTGACAAGATGGTGTTAGGTCATAGGCTGGACTCGATGATCTTACAGGTTTTTTCCAACCTAGTTGGTTCTGTGAAATCTCCTAAAGTCTGAATTTTTTTTAAGAGTGCAGAAGACAGGTTATCTGGGAGCCTCACTGATAAAGCGGGATTGCGTTACCCCGCAATTACCGAACGGGAGGAAGTAACAATCCTGCAATCCGCAGTGTAAGCTGCGCGCTTCCCCTCAGCAAGGGCAGAATCGTCAGCGCAGCCCGGGGACCGCCGAAGCGCAGAGCTCCCCCGACACTCCCACACTACTCCCCCGTGGGCTCGCCCAAAGGCCGCCCCTTGTAGTCCCGCCGCACGCCCACCCCTCCGAGCGGCCGGGGCCGAAGACTACATTTCCCGGCGTGCCGCGCGGGCCAGGACCGTACCGTGAGCTAGTTGGAGGGGGGAGCGGCAAGGGGCGCGCGCGAGTTGAAGTGCCGGCGAGGCGGTCGGTAAGTGCCGCTCCAGGCGCCGGCGGAGCGCCGGGACCCTCCCGCCCTCCCTGCCCTCG
>VZRN01005903.1:82875-135013 GCA_013397935.1 Dasyornis broadbenti | reverse complement strand
TTCTCATCATCCATGTGGATAGATATCGCCTCCAGAATGAGGCACTCTACCACCTTTCCAGGGATTGAGTTATGCTGACTGGCTGGTAGTTCCCCCTGTCCTCCTTCTTGCCCGTTCTTAAGACTGAGGTGACATTTACTCTTCCAGTGCTCAGGCACCTCTTCTGATCTCCACAACATTTCAAAGATGACCATTAACGTCCCTGCTGTGGTGTCCGCCAGCCTTCTCAGCACTTGTGGATGCATCCCATCAGGACTCATGGACCTGCAGACAACAAATCTGCCTATGTGTTCTCTAACTCAATCCGCCTTGAGCGAGGGAAAGCCTTCCTTCCAATATTCCTTGACCCTGGTCTCCTGGGTGAAAGATTCCTGAGGGCTGGCCATATCAGTGAAGACTGATGCGAAGAAAGCATCCAGTTACTCTGCCTCTCTGCATTCTTTTGTTACCAGGGCCCCCTTCCATTTAGTCACAGCCCCATATTTTCCTTGGTTTTCCTTTTGTTATTGATGTATTTGAAGAAGCTCTTCCAGTTGCCCATGACATCCTTGGCCATATTTAGTTGTGGATGGGCCTTGGCCTTTTTTATCTCATTTCTAGTTACTCTGACAACCTCTCTTCATTCATTCCAAGTGGCCTGTCCCTGCTCCCACCTCCTGTGTATTTCCTGTTTATGCTTGAGTAATGACAGTAATACTATATTCATCCATGCAGTCCACTTGCTTCCTTTGCTGGTGCATCAGGATTCATTCTTGAATCTGGAGGACATGATCCTTGAATATCAACCAACTCTCTTGGATCCCTCTTCCCTGCAGAGCCTGTTCCTGTGAGATTCTTCCCAGGAGATCCCTGAAGTGGTTAAAGTTAGCTGTCTTGCACTCCATGTTCATAATCTTGCTTTCTGCTCTGTTTCTTCCTTGCCTGTACTGAACTCCACAATCTCATGGTCACTACAGCCAAGGCTGCCCCCAACCTTCACATCTGATAGAATCAATTAGGTTGGAAAAGACCTCTGAGATCATAGAGTCCAACCTATGACCAAACACGATCATGTCAACTCTATCATGGCACTAAGTGTCATGTTCAGTCTTAAACACCTCCACCACCATCCTGGGCAACCCATTCCAATATTTCATCATCCTTTCTGTGAAAAAAATTCATCCTAATGTTCAAAAAACCCTTCCCTTTGCACTGCTTTGGACTATATTTTCTTGTCCTGTTAGCTAGTTGCTTGGGGGAAGAGGCTGACCCACACAGACCTACAACTTCCAACAAGGCCTTCCCTGTTTGTCAGTATAAAGTCAAGCAGCACACCTTTCCTTCTGGTGTTCTTCACTACTTCTGTCAGGAAGTTGACATCATTGCTTGCCAGGCATGTCCTAGACTGGGCTTCTCTGTGTTTCTTCTCCAGCAGATGTCAGGGTAGTTAAAGTCCCCCCCAAAAGATCATTAAATAGAAAAAAAAAAAAAAAAAAAAAAAAAGGCAGAGGGGTAGGGAATGTATGTCTGCTATTTTTTAATGGCCTTATGGTTTTGAGTCTTGTTCAAGATTTTTCCAGTAAGCAGGAAGTCAAGGAACTTACTTGGTTGTGTCACTCTGTATCTTATTAGGAAAATAAGTGTCATACAGGTTTGTATATTCTTGGGCATAGGGTCCATCAAAGATGAACTTCTTTCTCCTTGTTATAGCTTAAGAAATACCTGTTTACTGTCCTCTGAAGCTGTTTCTTCCCAGCATTCATTAACAGACCATCAGTTTCCAGGGAAAGAAAGGGTTTTTCTGCAATCTCCTATGAAAGGTTCTAGATGTCTTACTTTTTTTCTGTGCGTCTGCCTGTTCAAATCTGCTTGTAGTGTTCAAAAGAAGGTTATGTGTCTATTGGCTTTTTAAGGTATAAACTTGATAACTGATTATTTTAATAGCTTGGGTTCTTAATAATTCCAAAATAAACATTTCAAGGATAAATATTAATTACTTGCAATGTTGCTTCATATTTGATATGCTGCAGATAATGCTTGTTTTAAGTAAGCGGAAACAGGTGTGCAACAATTGATTTAATTAAATTAAACAAGCAAGTGGGGAATGAAATACACATGGCTATTCACAAGGAGAGATACTGTAAACACTAATTAAGCAGCTGGAATTCAATAACTAACAAAACTATTCCCTCTTCCTAATTTTATGAGATGGAAGAAGTCCTGATGTTCTCAATCACGACACTGTTATTTATACCCTGCTAAGGTATAAAGAAGAGGTGCCCATAACCAGGCCAGCCATGATATAGATGCAGCCAGCTCAATTTTCATATCTGGGCCCTTCTGAATCCTGTAGAAATCCAAGAAGAATGATGTAGCATTGCTTTCACACTGCCCGTTAAGTCCCAAAAGAGTCAGTGACTTGTCTAAGTGAATGATTTTTAGAACTAATTAGCAAAAATAATCCTCCATTCCCCTTTAAGCTAAATTAAGTCCTTTTACATAAAATAAGGGATGGCTAGTATCTTTCCAGTGCTGAATCACCATGTAAGACTACAGTAAATTTTGTGTGCAATGTACAAAAAAATACTTATGAAGGAGAGAAATGGATTTGCAATTTTTTACAAATGTCTGAGTACTAATTTCTGCTCTTAGAGAGTCCTCATTAGCATTTATCTTAATCAATACATATGCTCCCTGAAGAAGTACAGACAAGCTCTTAGCTTTTAGAACTAAAATAATTTTGATGGCTTTTTCTACTATTGCTGTCAGAAGTCAGCACTAGTAATGTAAGTAAGAGCTTACATTAAGTAAGTAAGTAAGAGCAAGAAGCTACTTTTCAGTCTGTTTTGTGCATTCCTGTGTGAAGGTCACAGGAGCTACCTGTGTGCTATCCCACAAGAGGCAACAAATTACTCAAGTCAGATGCACAAATTCACAGCAGATAGCTTGGGTTGATCTCCCAGATCTCCCCATGCTGATTAAGGAAGGGGATTCCCTGTATCAAATGGAGCAATGCCTGTGCTGGCTGAGGAGGGAGAACAAATCTTGCTGCTCACAAAATGGTGGTCAGCCCTGCTTGCTGAACATTTGTATTCACAAAGCCTGACTCTGAGGTAGGTTGTAGATCAATAGAAATAATAATTTAAAAAAAAGGCATGTGAAATGGAGAGAGACACATTCTTGTTTTTTTGCTCCTAGGGGCCGCAGGAAAAGGAGTTCAATCTCCATTCTATTCATATGATCTCATGCAAATCCCAAACCAAGTCTGTGTATATTTCACAGACAGGGTCTGGATGGATGCAAGTTGTCCAAATGGATGGAGCTATTCCACTTGACATAAATAATTGAAAATTAAGTGGAGCACACACTGGTGTATGTTCATCCTTCCCTCCCTGAATCCTTCTAACATCATCATCATCTTCTCTTCTTGCTCCTTTAATGGGGAAGCTATAATAGTACTATTCCAGAGGAGGGCAGCAGAGGAAGCAGGGAGAATAGGCTCGTCTCCTCTCTCCTGGCTTTACAGAAATTCACCTGCATTATTTATTTGGGGTTTTTAAGTGCGTCCAGATGTTTAACTGAAAGGCTGGATTTGCCTTCACTGGAGCACCTTCAGCAGGGACCCACATTGCTGCTTTCACAATGTCTTTGGTCCTCCTTCCATATATAAGAGCATTTGTGACTGTGATCGTAGAAATTGGGCACCCTGCTATTACTGTTCTACAAGATCCTCACTGAGGTTTGCTTGTGGCTGGAACTTCATGGTGTTTGGTTTAAACAGGCATCATACCTTTGATAAATAAGACTTCATGTGATGAAAAGAGGGTTCAGTTCAACTTGCTTTCAAAACCAACTTGTTGAAAGGTCTGTCTGCCTTTTCTTTCATGTTTTATGTTAATAATTTCCTGGCCTTGGCAAAGAAAAGTATGTCCTTTGTGATGTCACTGGACCATCAAAAAAGAGAGGCAGCTCATACCTGCCTCTTCAAAATTTCCTGATATCAGCAGTTATTGTTCTGCTGTTTCATCATTGATTAGGTGTTCAAATAACCTAACCAAAGAATGAGCTTTTAATTACACTACAGGCAAAGAGGCATTTTATGGTTGGGCACTGCTTGAATTTAAGTGGTCTTTATTAACGTAACTGAAATAGATACCAACAAATGCATATCAGCTTCACAAACATTCCTCTCTATGACATTACCCTGGCATTGTTCTCTCCACATAACCCAAAAAGTCACTTTTCACTATGATACTACTTCAGAAAACACATTTCCTGCATGCCTTGTGGGCCAGAATAGCACTGCAGAAGTTGAATATGTGTGTGATTACTTTTAAGGAATGAAAATCGTCTAGTTTATCCTGGTGATGTCCAAACTCTATGTGCATAACAGGAACAGTATCACATCAGCTGGTTAATCAAGCATGTTTTCTGTGTATCATGGCAATGTTTCTTACTCTAATGACTGTCTTTAGAAACATCTTTCTGGTAAGGCACAAAATTTGCATTTGTGGACCAACTGAGAATTTAATTTTCTGAGGTCCAGACTTTATTGAAGTCACTATTCTAGGACAGTTCCCAGTTTTTATGCTGTGTTAGGGGATTAACTTTGTGACATCTTGGCCCTATTAAACCAGTAGAAGTTTTCCCTTAGACTGCAGTAGATTTAGTATGTTGTGCACTCTAAAATAATTGAAATGGAAATCTTAGGAGCACAATTTTCTATCTGCCCTCTTAATAAGCTTAACAACTTCCTAGGAGCAAGCTTCTCCAGATAAGGAATCTGTGCAAGTACTTACACAAATCCCACATGAAGCAAAGCTTGTATGTCTCTCATGGATGAAAAGTAATGTACCCATGCTGGGCTCAACAGCTTGCTGTCAGACCTCCAGTGGGCTCAGTTCTAATGAAATTATAGAAATAAATTGATAAAATGCTAAAGACTAACAGAGCATCTTGATATTACAGTTTGAAGCTTGAAATGCAGGCAGTGAAATTAAGGAGCATTTTAGACTTGGTTTCAAATTCCACCCAATGGAGAGGCATGTTCTTCTCTCCCTTAGAAATACTTTGCGTTGTCTACTTTGTACCATCTCCTGTACTCCTGATGGTCTCAGACAGAGGACGCCATGCTGCCCTGAATAGCAGCAGTAATCTGCTTAGCAATAGGAAGCAAGCAAGGATTACTAGCACACTTCCTTCCTCCATCCTTCAGTTTGCTGTATGGGCTGGAGGATCAGTCTGAAAGTCTAGGGATGGAGGATGAAGACAATGGCAAAAGCCCTGCATGACTGCTACCACTGCTGCATCACCAGTGCTGTCCTCTGGGCTAGCTAAGGTTTCTCAGGATCCAGCATGGGTTGCAATATCCCCTTGTTTCCGCCTCAGCTCTTCGCACAGCTACTCTCTGCAGAAAGCAGGATTACATGATGGCTATCATGGCTCTGATTGGCCAGCCAGCTGACCAGGTGAGGACGTACTGTAGTCGATGATATCTAGAATGAAGTAACAAGGCCATGGCATGTAGAAGGCTGCTCCTTTGAACTCTTATCCTCTATATTCTCTAGCCAGCAACAATTAACCTATTACAGATTTTCATCTACTGTATTTTTCAGACTGTAAGTCTTTTTCTCAAGCTGTAAGAAAAGAACCAAACGCTTCAGGGGATGGAAAGTTATGCTCTTGTCTCTTCCTACTGAGAGGAAGTGCAGAAAAATACAGAAATGCAGCTTACAACTTGTCACTGACTGAGCTATGCCGAACAAGTCAGCCATACCCCCTTCCAAAGATTGGAGTTACCCACAAACTGGAAGTTTGTCAGCACAGCAATGTAGTCTCATTGCACAGCAAGGCAATAACTACCAAAATGTTTGTGGTGCTGCTGTAATGGTGAAGAACAGAGAGTGAGTAAGGATTTTTCAAGATGCTTGCAGTGAATTGGAAACTCAGGAAAGTTGAGAGGAGGTAGTATTCACCTTCTCTGGATTTCTTTCAAAACCATCTTATGTGGTTCACTCTGCTCCTCACTTCTTTGTTTCACGTCCTGTGTTGATAGACTTTTGGTGTGGTTTCAATCAAGTCTAGTTTATTCCTCTTTTCATAAATTGTTTATTGGATAACACAAGCTGAAATACTCTTTGCCAGGGAAGTTCACAGCCCATGTCAGATATCTACAACTCTTGCCATCATGCTGCATGGCACAAACAGGCTGAGGGACAGCCCAAGTTTACCGATGAGTCTCTGTCTATAATCTGAGAGATAGGCATACGTTGTAGGCACTGATGTTTCTCACACTCATAGGTGTATTTTCCAGTCAAAGTTGTTGTTTTCTTTACAGGTTCTCATTCTAATAAAATAAAGCAGACAGTGTGGAGGGTGTTAAAAAGGTGAGTGAACACAGTGGTGTTTTAGAAGCTGTCTAATTTTAAGCTACAAGTGGCAGGAGGACTGTGATGCTATTAAAAAAAAAATCCTTGGATGTAGAGCTGGAAATTATGTAATCTTGACAAGTCCACAGTGTTTTAGCAGAAAAACCCCTTTGTATACATACACAGGAAGACAGAGGTTCAGCACATAATTAACCAGAGTGAGAAACAGCAACTCCAGGAAAAGGAGCAATTTGACAGATCTAATGCCCCTGGAAAGGAGGGGAGAGAGACTTCACCAGGAGGTAATGGCCAGCTTGAACCTCATCCCAGCTCGCACCTTGCTCTATGCTGCATGAGAGTGAAGGTTTAAGGAAAAGCATAAATTTCATGGGTCAAAGGTCATCTGCTACTGCCTTGTTCTAAGTCTCCCTGGAATATAGTTTTCCACTACCATCTGCCATTTGCTGGATTTTACATCTGTCTTTTCCTAAAATTAACTCTCTCAAAGCCCACTGACATAAAGATTAATGAAAATTGTGCACTGGAGTCTTTACAAGCACCAAACTTGCAAATCTTTCTCTTTCATGAAATGCCGTATCTTTTTCTTTCCATGTTTTCTCCTGGGTTGCTTCTCCTGAAATAAGAAGGAAGACTTTGTTATAAACCAGATACATCAGAAAATGTTATTTTTTTTTAAATCTAAATGTAAAGCACAGGTTAACCTATAATCATTTTCATGCCAAATTAATGTGATAGTTCTTTCTCCTTGGCTTTGCACAAGGAATCTGGGCATGACCCTGATTCTTGACACAGAAATTCCCTTTGCCACTCTAAATGAGGCTATTGTCTTCCACACTTTTGGGGTTCCTTTGTAATGCCCTTAACCTTTGTAGGGGCAGCAGTAAAGACATTTGCATGAGAGTTATCTGGGGTTGATACAAATCCCAGACTCCTTTGAGCATTAGAGAGTGTTCCAGCCTTAAAGTCTTCTCTCAGCAATGCAATAAACACAAATGATTTCCCTTTTGAACCTGGGACAAATATACTGCTTTTCAGGATGTGACAATGATTTTCTTTAAGCCTTCTGTTTCACAAATATGACATATCTTTATGTTTGTGTGTGTGATAAATACAACTTATGTCCCTATATGCATATACAATTACATATAGGGGGAAATGTAAGTGTTTATAATAGTAAGTCTGAAAAGTGAAGTGCATTGAGTGCAGGTTTCAATCTTCTGCACTTTTAACCTCCACAACTTAAAGGGAAACTACCAGAGACAAGTGTTGACTGTACAGAAGACAACCTGTTTGATTAAAAATCCAGCACAGCACACTGACCTATTGATCAAACTGTTGTGGCTGCAAAGTAAATTATTCAATCAACTGTAGTCTGTTTTATACCTGTGATGATATTTATAAAAGGACTAAATTAATAAATTAGTCCTTACGAGGTACAATTCCCTAATTTTCCACATACACTTTGGGCATGAACACGCATGCAGCAGCTTAGGAGTTTGCATAAACCTGGAACAAACTTTCTGCACTGCACAGTACACTTTCACACACAATAAGAGCAGTGGCTGAAGCTGTGCTTAAGCGCATCAGAGTAGTGTGAACCCTGAGTTTTCTTACCTGGAGTAAGTATTATATTGGATGTAACCACATGCTACTGCATAGAGAAGTAACTTGAGGCTGAATCATTAACAGTTTCCAGATGCCTAAGATATGTTAAAATGAAATAATACTTCACTTTCACCTTACCAGCATCTCTTATTTCATCTGAAAGTAGTGCCAGGGTTGAAAGTAAAATCTGAACAAACCTTAATGTAAACTTAGTGCAACAAACCCCCACAGAACCACAGTGGTACATATGTAATGGACTGTATGCCAGGTTACAAGTATACTAGTTTTATAAGATTTTCACAGTTGTCTGCAGTGGATATGGAGCATACAGAGGTGACAACTATGTCATCTTTAAGGCAACAGGCCTTCCTGATACTGATAATCATGCTCACCTTTACCTCTTCAGAGACAGGGTTTTGTATCAGAAGGTACTGTGATATAACTTACCTGGTGATTTCTGGTGTTCTTGGTTCTCTCCTTTCCAGCAGATCCATTCTAGCCTATGCAGGCAGCATCAGCTGCTCTGTTCCACACCCATGACCAATAACAAATGCACAGCCAGGTAATAGTTATAAATAGTAAAGAGTTATATATACATAAATGCATGTGTATATGTACATATGTGCATGTACATGTCTGTCTATATATATAGGTGTATGTGTTGTATTTATCTGGAGTTTTTGTTAGATCTTCTCCTACTTTCCTATCTGTCAAAGCTGCATTGCTTGTCTTCTAAAGCACTAGCCTGGAAGCTTTTAGACATTTTCTTATCTTTAATTACAGGAGCAGTTCCCCAAGAACTACTTTTCCCAAGATGGGAGTACTTGTGTACATGGGAAGAGGATTAAAGTGCAGATTTATTACAAACTCAGACTATTTTCCAGGTTGTGTTTGTGAAATAACTGAACAGGAAAGATTAGAAAGCTGGCAGGAATCCCAACCCTCTTACAAGCAGGACAACAACTGTAAGCATTTAAAAGATCACATCTGACAGTAAATCCTCCATCACACTGATAATGCGACACACATCCTGTAGAGACTGGGATAAATCTGCTGCTGCATTTAAGTGCTTCATGGCATCATGGTAGCTAACAAATCTAAGAGGTGACCAGGGCTGGATGTGTAATCTTGCTGAGTGTGATATGCTGCTTTCCTTTTGAGTAAACCTATCCTGTAATATTCCCAAAGCAACCTTGGGATCTGGTGGCAACAAAAGGAAATTATTTTCTTGTCTTCAGGGAATTCTTTAGTGCTATAAATGACTGACTGGGATTTTCAATCAGGACAATAAAAAGGCAATCTTCAGCTGAGTTTCAAAACATATTTCTGATTTGAGTATTTTGTTTCATTAGCTTACTATTCAGTCACCTCATTCTGATTTTTCTGACTTCATGGAAAAATAAGAAATAATTGTGTTTCTAAGTAAACGGCATTTCAGTGAAAATTAGAGGGTTAATTTAAAATTCACACCAACAGAGAGGTCTTGACAATGATGGAGATGGGCAACCCATAAAAAGCAAGGTTAGGGTTTGTGTGCTTTGAGGAGTTTGTAGGTTTGGGGGTTTTTTGTTCATAGTTTTTAATTTTTTTCCAGAAATCTTAATCTTCACCAAAAAAATCTTAGGAGCCTCTGCTCCATTTTGTCAGGAATAATTCAAGCATTTATGAACTCGCTTTTAAAGATGGGCCACTGAAACACATGAACACAGGTGATTTACAGTTTGCAAGGTAATGAATGTGTCTCTCCCAGGCGTCGATGAAGAAAGCTCACAGTTCTTTCAGGTGGTGCCTTTAGAGCATTTAACATACTTGGCATTTTGTAGAACCACATACGATACATAAAGGATCCAAGAGTGTAGTTTGCAGGGCTGGCAATTAGCACTTCGCCCCTTTGGGCCTTCAGTAAAATATACTCTTTATGAAAGTATGCTGTGCACACTGACACCTTGAAAATACAGTCACTGAGTGGGGGAAAAGAAGAGAAGATAACTGCAACCATGAGCCATCACACTTTTTCAGGATGTTTTTAATAAAAAGACATAGACAAAGGCATTTTTGTTGCAAATGAATACTAAGAAAGAGGCACTTCACAGTCCCACCACTAAGTAAAAGAGTATTTCTTCCAGAGCTCTTCTAATGTCAGGCATATTTGTGTATTTTCCCTTCAGTTGAAATAACAGCTCCATCCAAAGGCACAGGCTAAGGTAGGAGAGACTGGTCTCTGCTGGCAAGCAACTGGCAGCCATGGAAGACTCCCTGCATGGCCCCATAAATACCATGCTACCATGCTTATATAACCAGATGTGGCTAGATATATACACAAAAAATGCAGTCATCACAGAACCTCAGTGCTGGAGACACTGTCCATCGGTTTCTATGCTTATGGTGCTGCTCCTGGATGTGTGCCCTGCCTTCTTGCTCCACTTTTATTCTCAACTCTCCCCTGGGTCCCTGACAGCATCAGCCTTAGTCCCTCCCCTTGTGATTTTCTTTGCACCTCTAGACACAGCAGCTGCAGCTCACCTTTTTGCTCTCTGTGCCAAAGCTTTCACATCCTCCTTTGCTTCTTCGAGAGCATCAGCATTTCTAGCTCTTGGTCATCTGGCAGGAATGATGCCTCAGCCTTGAGGCGCTGCTGGCCTTCCCCGCATCTTGTTGCCTCTCCTCCGGCCTCTGCAACTTGTGCAAGAGGAAGGAAACAGGATTAGAATCCGCTGGCGGGGCAGTGCGTGGTGGTGCTGCTCCCCAGCCTCCAGGAGGACGCCTGAGTACGGCGTTGCCATAGCGACGGCTCCCGCTGCTCCCTAGATAAGACGGGCAGGAGTATCAGCTGCAGCCCCAGTCCAGAAAGCTCCTGCAGTGAGCCCCGACGGCCTCACACCGCTCAGTAAGTACTTCAGCCACACGTTTCCCTCCTGCCTGGTTTGCTTCTTGACTTTCTGTCTCTTTTTTTTTTTTTTCCCTTTTCACATACAGTTTTGGCTATTACCACATCCTATAGCATTCNGATTTGTTTGTTTGTTTGTTTTGGGTTTATTTTAGCAGCCGCCACCAGCAAGACAAGTTGCCTTATCACCTCTGGGGATGAGCAGGAAAGCACAGGGTCCCCACTGCAGAGGAAATGGGCTGGGATGGTCCCATGTGGGGAAAGTTGGGGTATGACCAAACTGAGTCTGAAATTCATGGATAGGGCCATGGGGAAAAGAGTGTTTTAAAGAAAACACTCTAAAATTTTAACTGCTGGTACAGTTCACAACCAGATAATGCATGTGAGCAGAGTGGGAACTGGTATAAGGACTCTAATTTGTACCTCAAGGAAAAAATTAAGGAAGATTTTGTAATTTTTATTATCCTCAGAGACAAAACTTTGTGACCAGAACCTGTGCAAAAATATCTCACATTTTATCAATCAAATAAATATCTTTATTTATTTTACAAGTTTATAGCTAGTAGTGGGAGTCAGTCCATAACCCAGCCACCAGGATTTTTGAAATAGCACCCAGAGGCACACTGTCTGTGAGAAGAAACTGCTCCCAGACAATTCTGTGGTACTTCTGCATCCATGCTATTATTAGTAGCAGAAGTTTTGGGAAGAGGGAGGCACCCAAATCAGGCTTTCAAATAATCTAAGTATTTTCTAAGAAGATTTAAATATGTTTTATAAAAGTAAAAATCAGAGTAATCTGATAATATGCCTGTGGAGAGCAGCCTCGTGTCTAAACAACTGAAGAAACTCTGCATTAGCATGAAGCTGTCTTCTGTACCCAGGAAGGCATCACCCCAATAGAGTAATGTTAAACATATAGTAAAACATGTAATTGAAGTTTTGGAGTGCAAAGCAGGAACACTGAGGATTTCTACTTGTAGGACATCTATTTTCTACTCTGACCACTGTAATCTTGCTTTATTCACATGATTTGCCAGGAAGCAGTAGTAATGGGCCTGGGATAAGATGGGGTGAAGATGCATATTTTCTGATAAAGGTACCAAGGCTGCCTCCTGCGTGCTGATGGAAGAAGCCAAATTCTGCCAGATGTTGTACCATTCCCCTTGACTCCTGACTTGTTTCACATGATTTCTGTGTTGGGCAGGTGTGTGCAAGGTGGCTACATCCAATATTTTATTCCTTCTTTATGCATTTGTAAATGACTTCACGCAAATGGGCTCTCTTTGCCTCCCACATAGGTTTAGGGATGCAGGGAAGAAGAAGCAGGTAAGGATGCTGGGAGTCTGCCTGTCCCTGCTTGCTCACGTATTCATTGCAACCAGACAGAAAACAGCAAACCAATTTAAAATAATTTACAAATCAAAGCCCGCCAGGAAACCGTAAGGGGATGCTTGGTGGGAGAAGAGGCACAAGTCTTAAAGAGCAAACCATCATGACAGAGCAGCTCTTTGGGCAGGGCAGCAAAATGTTTCCTTTTGACCAGGCTGGACTGTAACTAATGAAGTCCAGTCTCTGCCTTGTGTCTGCATTTGGCAGCAGCCTCTAAGATACTCCTACTTACTTCCACTTCCAACTATTGAGTATGCCAGCAGCAGCAAGGCCAGGTCCTGCCTATGAGCATGCAGACAAGCAAGCATACATGCTGTACCGCCCCAGGACCCTAGCTGCCTCTCTTTCTGCCTCTGCTTCTCTCTATGTTCTTAGGAATTGTTCTGGCTTCAGAAGATAGGTACACAGGGCCAAACAGACTTCTGTGGCAACCTTATTACCAACTATCAAAATGAACATATTAAATTCAGATTAACTGCTGCCACCCAACAAGGATGTTCTCAAGAGTACTTTTATTTATGTAGCATCCTTGTCAACATGCCAATGGTTTTTTAATAATTATGCATGTTCTGAAAATTAGCATGTTTTTTCTTTGGGATTTTATCAATTGTGGGAAAAAAACCACTCTCCTGAACATGAAAAAAAATCCACATACAATACCACATGCACCACATGGTCTACTGAAGTCTTCAAAAGCACAGGTTGTGCATTCCTTATGAAGGGCCAATTCAGAAGTTCTAAGTATTCGATATACAAAGAAACCACAAGTTTTAATGTATAATGGTGAGGAGTATTGACATTGATGCCCATATAACCCCTGTAAACTTTTATAGGACTTGCATATCAGAACTTCATTTCTCCATCTTATAAGTAAGAATGATCAGCTATTGGTAACTCATTTGAGAACTGCACTGCCCCTCAGACTACATACCATCCATAGGTACCTGATTGCCATGAAATTGCATAGCCCCTACAACCCTAAGAGAAGACAAGAAATGGAGATTTCTCCCTCAAGCAATTTCTATGCCTAGTTCAAGATCAAATGAAAAATAAGTCCAGCCATTTAGTTTTGTTCTGAGAGCTTTAGTTTATCTTACAAGGTAGGTTTTTCTCATGAGATTTCATTTTAAGTTGGTTTAAATGTCAAATTATCAGATGGCCTTGAAAGATTTACATCAACTTATAAATATGTGAGAGTAGCTGTACTGAGTATTCCCTAAACTCTTGGCTGATTACTTGTGACAAACGCTACATTAAACCAACTGTGCATTAAAAAACCAAACCAGGTTTCTTTATCTGTCTCTAGCAGAATGTTTTTACCTAATTGAAGCCTGGAACTGGTTGCACTGGTGAACTTCTTAATGGAAACCCACAGTTTAGGCAACGAAAGGAATCATATTATTTGCAAGAATTTGTGTGCTTTTAGGACTATGTAAGTGAGTGATAGGATAGGTTTATTTGGGCACTTTAATCAAGAAGGTACAGCAACTGAGAATTTTGAAAAAAAATTTAGCATGTGCTTTAAGCTATCTAAAAAATCAAAGCTTATATCCAGAAAGTGAAAAGTTCAGATATTTTTTATCTGAATCACCATGAGACCTCATCAACATGAGGCTGAAGTAGCTTTTAGTAATACTTGCACTTTTCAGTCTGCCTTATCAATCATTGCCCTCCTCTGACTGTAAGTAGAACCAATCCTATCTAATGCCAAACATTTTAACAAGGAGCAGTGCAAAACTATGTAGACAAAGCTAGAACTTGCCTCAACTTTTAGGGAAGCAATTCAGGTGTCTCTATCAGCTGTCTCTTTTCCTAGAAATAAAAGACTTGAGGTGACTCCTTTAGGCACGTATCTCTGCAGAGGGTGGTACAGCCTAGCTGCACTGTACCAAAGACTCAGCCTAAATGACTATTGAATCCTAAATCATATAGGAAAATCTACAGCATCTCAGGAAATATCTTCTACTAAGTGTGATTTAGACTCTCAATGTAACCATTACAGATGCACAAAGGATGAAGGTGGATCATGATGTCAAGAGACGTAAGAGAGTGCAAGAAAAAAACACCTTACTTCATCATTTGAATATCAAGCATTTGCTACCAGGGTGACTGGTGACACAGCAGAGAGTGCAGACTGTGCTAATGTGAAGGCTGCTAGGAAAAGTGTTGCACTTAATGCATGAAATTTGAGAACATGCTTCAATTTGTAAAGGCATATTAATGACTTCATACAATCCCCGTAGCATGGTACCTTCCAATGCGAATCTGTTTCCTTAGTGGCAAGGATTGGTTTTAATGGTTTGGGAAAACACAATTACAATGCTCACATATAGCAACTTCCCTTTGAAGGAGAGCTCTGTGTGTAATCCGTGGTGACAGGATGTAACAGCATTCACAGGTTCACATGTTGTACACAATGTATATACACCCAAGATACCAAAATCCATTCTATATTTTGGTAATTTTTCTCTTTTTACCCTTTTGTCATACAGACTGTCACAAAGTCTACTCTTGTTACAAAAGTCTGCTCCGTTACAAAATTCTCTTGTTACAAGTCTGCTCTTTTTACAAAAACACTTCTGTAAACAAGGCAATGCTGGCTGCAGGGCAGACTTGCAAAAGAAAAGAAAGGGGAGTGTCAGAAGTTGGTCTGTAAAACAGAATTTTAAAGCACTGAAGATGCCAAGGGCTTGGCATGTGTGACTATGAAAATATGAACACAGATCTAAGAGATGTATTTTAGAAGAATATTTTTCAAACTACCATATTAAGAAAAAATAATGAAGCAATTATCTCAATAATCTGTATATACCAATCCTATATTGTCTCTTTACAAAGCTTTTATTAGGTGAAATAATTCAATGAAACAACTTATTGAAATCTAACCACAGTTAACCATATTTTATAAGATATTTCCAGTAGATATAATTTATTACCAATTTTATGTTTAAATTTCGCTATTTAGCATTAGCCTTTCTGCCTCAAGACCTGTTAAAAACAAAAAAAGTTCATAGTGTCTGAAATGGTATCCCTGATTCTACAGAACCCCTTGTATACAGAGTATTCTTCAGAAAAGAACATTTTACCCACAAACACAGTATTTAGCCAGCATGCCCTAATCAAATCCTATAAAATCAAATTACATTGAAGAATAAAACTCCCTCAAATCATAAAATGTGGTGTGAGCCTTCGCATGGCCAGATAATAAGTTTTTGTATTAAATAAAATTATGTCTGCTTCATTTTAAACCATAGCTATCACTTATTTATACAGTGAATAAACAGAGCAACCATATCACGCTAAGGTGCTTTCAAAGGCTTCTTTCTGTAGGGTGTTCCCAAGTGGAGGATTTTTCTTGCAGTGAAGGCAAATTTAGCCTTCAGGCAGTATAATACTTTAGTACAGATGTGAGGCTGGACTGGGACAGTTCTACAGTAAACATCTGGAGGTCACACCCCTTATCCAGGCCTGATTCAGTACGGTTTTAATAAATTGTACAATATTACAAGTCTTTGTAAATTTTAAATAATGAAACATAAGGGAGTTAATCCCACACGTCCAGTATCAGTCAACGTCAGCTTTTGATGTTGACATGAGTTGAGTCAAATTTGATGCTGCCAGGCAGTGTTACTCCACTTATTTTTAAGTCACTGGCATTTAAAACATGTTTTTCCATCTGCTGAAGAATTACATCCGTGCAACCTTTCCTACTTTCTTTTGCAAATATTTATGTGACTGGATTTTGCTCAAGGGTTAATTGTTCTTTACATAGATGCAAGTTTAGTCATGGAAATGAGATTAACTCCCCTACTGTTCTGTTTCTTGTCAGCAAACAACCATTGCAATTTACAGAGAAATAATAAAGTAATTTCTTTTCCTCCAGCAAGATAAAATCAAACTCCCACAGTCTAGTCTCCTATTTTCCCATCCTCCTTTTCACTGCTTTTCTACCGCTGCCTTCTTTTTAACCTTTCTCTTTTATTTGCCTTTCCTTCTCCACTTCCTCTTTCTGTATTTTTTCCCAATTATTTCTGTCTTTCATTTACTATTCATAATGTCTCCATTTTTTTTCTCTTCCTCATTGCCTTTCTCCTCCTTACAAAGAAGTCACAGTGTGCTTTTATTCCCTGAAAACAGAGAACAGAGGTTGTGAATAAGAAACTACCACAGCTGATGCTGGATGAAGGCAGATACCAAGATCACTTGGACTACACCTTCAGGTTGAAGGTTTTTTCCTCTAACATAGCTTTTGTCATTCTGATGAGTTTCTGCTAAGCAACCATAGAAATGATCAGCAGAGAAAAATGGCCTAATTTTCTTTCTGTGGCAGCATCTGTGGCAGCCCCAGGATCAAATCTCAGCTTGTGAGATTCTGGGCAAGTTAACATTGGAGGATGGGTGAGGATGGGCTTCAACACCCACTGCAGCTATAGGTAAAGGGGGACAAAATAGCCCAAAGAGCAATCCAGTGAGACCTACAGAGCATGCACACTTAAACAGCCGTCTGAAATGGGTTCCCATGCTCTTACCAAAGTGATGAGTAAGTTTACTTCATGATGGCTTTGGGGTCTGTGGGCACTGGCCATCTTTCTGAGGCAGCATTTACACCTGGTTCTTCTGGGGTATGCAAGGTCTCTTAGCGGAGCTGGACTTAAAAGACTAACTCAACAAAATTAATAATTAAAGTTGGTTCATATAATAAACATCAAATATGATCCTTAGTTTATATTTGAGAAAAAATGGAGACGAACACCAGAACAAAACATCCCATTCCCTAGCATTTAGTTTGTGTATGAGATAGCACCTTTTGTATGCTCAAAGTCAGTATCCTTCTATAGAGCCAATCCATGCCAGTGTGGGTTGCTTATAGCAAGTTAGGTGGAAAAACAGGTGACTGTGTGTGTAACCAAGGCAGTGAATAACTGCATCACAGCACGTGTGAGTAAAAATTCAGGTCATCAGACTGCTGGAAGACAAGAAATCCTCATCAATGGTTATGTAACACCAATATGTCAGTTTTATGTCATGCTGCTTTTATTTTTTGGTTTTTTCTTTGTTTTTTTTTTTTTTTAATGTGGTGTAGTATCTTCAAAGGAGCAGAAAAGCCTGTTGCGATGATGTCAACACAATGTGTTCAGCCACTTGATATCCCAGACGACAGACTGGACAAGCAAGATTCACAGCGTAACCATTTAGGTAAGGGTTATTTTATGATGTCATTTCACTAATGAGGGGTGTTGTCTTCACATCATAAAATCCTGTCCAGTGTCCTTTTTTCCCCTCCAGCGAT
This sequence comes from Dasyornis broadbenti, assembly GCA_013397935.1. NCBI lineage: Eukaryota > Metazoa > Chordata > Aves > Passeriformes > Dasyornithidae > Dasyornis > Dasyornis broadbenti. Next base: position 117,474 of record VZRN01005903.1, on the reverse strand, counting down.
ACAATTAAGCCCCCATGAAAACAGATAGATTACACCTTCTGCTGACACTTCTAGTGCCAGATGGAAAGACAAAGAGCAGTTCTCCTGCCTATAAATATCAACTGAAGTTCTTGAGTGAAGTTAATTAAAGAGGAGAAAGGAAAAAGAGTTATTGATCTTTTCACTGGTAGAAAAACTAGAGCAGTTTCTTCATTTATACCACAGTTAATTGAAAGCTAGGATATAGCTGAGCTTTCCCTGAACATATTTTCCATATGCAATTTGAGTAAAAGATTTCAAGCATCTCATTTGCCATTGTTGGGACAGCTTTCTAAAAATGTTTTCTCCTTCATCAACAGTTTCCTTTCTTGAACCTACTTGATACAACTTTTATGCTCAGTGTACCAGAGTTGTCTTTGCTCTGCCACACTCCTGAATACAAAACTTCATGCTTGATAGACATGCTTTTTGCGTATTCGTGGTCTTTGCCTCTGCTTCAAGTGCTATTATTTCACTCTTATCTTGCAAAATTTTCCTGAAGATTTAGCAACCCAGAAAAAAAAATCTATTTGCTCGTTGTTACCTCTGTGATGACAATAATGAAACAAAAACGCCATTTCCCTTCCTTGTAAAAAAATATGTCTCACCACATGTTTTATAAATATTATTTATTCTGCAAGGAAGGTATCCTAGTTCTGTCTCTGCTACATGGCATTTCTAGCCACAGAAACTGTTTCTACAGCTGCTGGCATACCAAACATAGTTGGTCCATAAAATTGCTTACTTAAATACATACAGAATGAGTTTCATTCTACTGTTGGGAAACTGAGGCAGTGGGAGGCTAAATGAGCTCATTAGGACTATGAAGAAAGCCTGTGAGGGCCACAAAAAGAACTTAACCTGGAGGTCATCCTTCCCACATCTACCTGAAGGCTCACAGACATAACAGCTGCCTTAAATAGTGTGACAGAGTCTGGAATTAAGTCGTGCTTGCATCCAAATCTGCAGTCAGGGGCTGGGCAAGGGTGTGGGGAGCCCAGCTGAAGGCAAACAAGCAGCTTTAAAGAATTCAAAGCATTGGTTTGTGTGATGATACTAATGAGAGGTTCACAAATGAGTGGTTAAAATGTTTAAAGAATCACTGTCAAGGGTATTGGCAAAAAGCAGGGTTTAATACGAATTTATGAGAGTGCAACTTTAACAGAGTCAAATGGCAAGGTTCATTCTATTACTGTATAGACAAAGCATACATAAGTAAATTGGATGAGAAGCAATATGGAATGATTCACATGGAAACTGGGGTTGCAAGAGGGTACAGATGCAGAGGATATGGATATAAGAAAAGGGTGCAAAAACATTTAATCAACTAATATTTTTTAAAGTGAGTCAATAGGATTTGCTACAATTATAACAATGGGTTAATTATGTACTCAAAACAACAGCATTCATACCATAATCCATTCACTTGCCTGAACACATGAAAAAATATGTATACATCTGTATCTATTAGTGTAAAGATACCGACCAAAAATTCCCCTCAGGCTCAGTGCAATACTCAATCAAATCCCTTAGCGTTTCTCACCAGGCATGGGCTGCACCTCAAGGAGTATGTGTGTGTCTGGGTGGTATCTGCCTAGACCTCATTGTCAGCGATGGTCTTTCGAGTATTGCAAACTTGAGGCTTCATAAGTGCCAAGAAGCATCCCTCTCAGAGGCCCAGCGTGTTCCAGGAGAGCTCGAATAGCCTTACTTAACACTGCTGTTTGTAGCACCACAAGATGATTTTTTCCCCCAAAGTCCAGTAACAATAGTACTATTACACTCAGGCTACGATTCATGTTTTCAAAAGGTCTCATAACAATGGTACCATTTCAGTTGGGCTATGGCTCAGGTAAATGACTTACCAAGGCTAAGAAGAATGACTGCTTACCCTTTTTGTTCCTTGCCTTGGTCAGACTACTGATGTTCCTGTATGGTCAGAATAGTTCCTACCTTTACCATACAAGAGCACCCAGTATGGTCATGGATGCTTCACTGCCTAACTGGCACAGTTAAGGGGCACTTCACCACTCAGCTGATTCAACTGAGGCTTGTCAGAAGCTGCTGAGGTTGTAGAGCAGGTCTGAAGAGGAGTTGAGGGAGGAGGAGGTATTACCACAACAAGCTATCTTCAGTGTTTTCAGCTTGCAGAAGCACCCAGAAATACAGCCCCTTGCAGAAAAAGTAGGTTTGACCTTCTGAGTCATATGAGTAAAGGATTGTTTTAAAGGAAAACCAAAAATCCAGTGTAATGTTGTGTAAATAAAAAGCAAAACCAAATTGCTCAGTAGCTCTGGAAATAAAGCCAACTCTTGAAAGTAACAATATACTGACTGGCTTGTTTTACCGGTACTTCCGACTGACCCTATACATGCAAAACTTTCCTTCACAAAACTGCCCTTGTAACTCTTGAAGACACAATCCACACAGTTGCCACTGGATGAAACAGGGGTGGCCATGAAACCTCTGCACACAATGATGTAGCCTTCCCTCTGACATATAAATACACAAGCTACCCACAAGTCTCTCTCTCTGCTTTATGTCTACTGCCAACAACACAAAGGATCACCTAAGTCATTTGACTCCCATGTAGTATGGCACAGAGGCCTCTCTTTTTGACTTTATAAATATTTAAGAGACTTTTCTTCCTGGGCATTTTAATTTACTTAGATTAAAGCACTATTGCCAAAGTGTTTCTTTTCACCATCTGGTTTATTACTTCCCCTAAGTTTCAATTTCTATTATATTTTTTCCCAGCAGATCTTTCAGAGCAGCTGATTAAGAGCTGCGACCTCAAAAAAAAGCCAAGAAAAGGTAAAACCCTCACAGCTTCCCAGAACACTGAACAGGAGCAAAAAAAGCCAAAGAGAAAAGATACACCGGCTTGGCACACTCCACCACCTCTAACAGGTGAGCAGTAAATCTCTTGCCTTTGAAATCCCCGTTCTGTTCTGCGGACTGAATCTGGGTGAAGTGCATAGAACGTTCATTCAGTTATGCCCCCTTGGATGAAGACAGGAACACAGCTCCATGCATGTGCACCTGGGAAGGCAAGTGAACAGAGAGTCTGACTTTCCCAAAGACATTCCCTGTTAGTTTAAGGGTTTGCTGTCACTTCTGGGAATACCAAGATGAGTAGGTTTATGCTCTGAAAAACACACTCTCATGGAGCTCATAGTCTTGCTGCTAAATGATGTCACATTTATGTGTGAAATTATGTGTATTTATGTAGTGGGTTGAACCTTGGCTGGGTGCCACTCTATCACTCCTCTTCGCAATGGGATGGGGGGGAGAAAAAGATGGAAAACAACCAGCAGGTGAGATAAGGCAGTTTTATTGCAATGAAGGAAAGAAAGAGGCAAGAGTCTGTGCACGCATAAGCTAAGGGAAAAATAAGTCAGTCTCTACTTCCCATCAGCACGCAATGGGCAGACACCTCCTGAGAAGCAGGGCTTCAGCACGCCTAATGGTTCCTCTGGGAGGCAGACACTGAACAGTCATGAATGTCCCCCCCTTCCTCCTCTCTCCATTAGCTTATATATCTGAGCTGATGTCATATAGTATGGAATATCCCTTTGGGTGATTTGGGTCAGCTGGCCTGGTTGTGTCCCAGGATCTTGCCCACTCCCATCCCTTTGATGGGAGGAGGAATGTCAGAGGGACAGTGCTGCTCAGCAGTCGCCAAAACACTGGTCTGTTATCAGCATCCTTCAGCTACTAATGCAAAGCACAGCACTGGGAGAGCTGCGAGCTTTACCTCAGTCAGACCCAATGCAATTTATCAGCAGCTGCTGAGCCATGCTAGGTATCCCAACTGGATATGGTCCAAAATCAGAAAGGATCAAGTTCAGCCCCTGCATTTGCTCGTGAAACTTACATCCAGTGCACAGCTAGAGGCTGAATGGGGATGAGACTGGGAGTAGACCAGTGAAGTACACAAGACACCTGCAGGATGTTCCTCCTGGAAATCACAGGGCTCATGTGTTTATGGGGACTCTGGCAAAGGGTAGGTATTTCAGGAAGCCAGAAACCACCACAGCAACAAAAGGGCTCCTTATAGGATGCTCCCTGCTGTGGCATAACTATAGATGTTCGAGAGCCAAATGCAACCAGCCTGGGGAATGGGAGAATAAGCAGGATACAGCCACTGAAACCTAACAATGTTCTAAGAACAGCAGTGGGCATAGATGTTTGTCACTCTCAGCTAACAAGCACTGTTTATTATACTCTCCAGGGAGAGAGCTGTGCTCTTATATTATTGAGTTCTTCTTCCCATGCTGTACATACACAGAGGAGTTAGCCAGTAACTACCTGTATGCTTCCCTGTATATCTGCAACAATTCACCAAAACAAAACCAAGTAACTAGGATTTTCTAGTATTTGTAATCCAGATATTGAATTTGACTCTGTTCAGTTTTCACGTGTATCTTCCATTGGCAATTCTCTCTTAGGAAGAGTAGGTTGGAGAACTGCATTTTCTTCCTGCAGTTGCATATAATAAGGAAAACATTGCTTCACTAGTTAAAATAGCCATTTCTGTGTGGTCACATTTCTCCCAACTAACCTCTTCAGCATCTGTGTGTTCAGTTAACCATGGTAAGATGTCTAAAGTTCTGGAATAGGAGATTACACTCATCTGTACCACAATTTCTCATGGGCTGGACTTTAGTACATGATGTACAATCAGAAGCCAGCTGGCCTGACAGCATAATTTTCTAGAGCCTATAGGACATAATTAACTTGGAAGAAATACAGGGTAGGTGTATCAAGCAGCAGATCATGCACTTGTGCCACTTTACTTCAGAGTAGACATTGGGAGAGTTACACAGGACAAAGTTTCTTTAATGTGAACAAGGCTGAAGTGGCATTTTCTTTATTTCTTGTTTACAGGCATACTTTCAGACTCCTCTGATTATCTGCTGAAAAGGTATGGTATCACAGATAAGCCACAGAGAGAGAGAGGGAGTCCAATCTCTCAAATCACTGAACTGGAGCAGAAAAAGCCCAGGAGAAAAGATACACCTGCAATACACATTCCACCTTTGATAACAGGTAAGAAACTTAGGTAAAGATCCTCCTAAGAGGCAGCAAAAAGTGGCTAGTGTCAGAGGCATACTTGGAAGGCTGAAAGGAAGCTGCTCTCTGCTCAGAGTACTTAGCAGTTCTTGAACTGGACCTATTAGGTCTAAGTATATAATAACAGTGGGGGCTCATGAAAAGTCTGTTACATATCCTGTGTTTAAGCTCTGGGAATAGAAAGGGCAAGGAGAAAGAAAAGACATTTGGTCCCTTGATTATCTCTTCCAAACTGTGATCCTACTTTTCTGAAAAGCCAACTACTGCCCTGCTTTTCAAACCTAAGCACATAGAAATTTTTAGGTCACCAGCACGAGCCTCAAACTTGGAGCAAAGCTGTAGTGATTAATCCCTTCTTCACTCCATAGGAAACCAAGTGGTGATGACCTTCTTGTTAGCAGCACCTTAAAGACAATTCTGTGTTTCTGGCATAACATGCAATAGATGGACACTACATAGTATGTAGATAAGGAAGAGAAGCTCAGGGAAGGGAAGTCCAGGGAAGGGAAAGGGAGGGGAGAGGAGGGAAGGGACACAGGATGAGGCTTATAATGCATCATTTGAAGAGAGCTAATCAGTTTTTTTGGATAAACTCAGGAGTAAGAGTTCAGGAATGTATGTTAAATAAAGCTGTACTGTGCTTCATGATCACGTCTACTATCTTATTTAAATTAAGAAGTGATGAAGGAAAGCTATATTCATATAATTCTGATTGCCAAGTTATAGCACGTGAACTAGCCTTTGTAGAGCAGACGCTAGAGACAGCTGAAATGTAACACCCAAAGCAGAGGTCCTGAGCTCTGATAGACCTATACTAGTAGTGTGCCAGATGCTTACCACAATCAATAGCAAGGTCATTACCAATGAATCACTTTGCTAACTGATGAACTCCAAAGGTTCCAGCAGAGTTCAAGCTTCAAAGCTCAGAGATAGATGTAGCCTGGAGATGCAGGTTATAAACTTTCCATGGAAAGCATCTAGCAGGTTGCTTTGAATCCATGCCAAGTGCTTGAAGGTGGTTTCACCAGCAGGGAACAAAATGTCATTGGAGGTATAATTGAAAACAACTGAAAATTGCATTAGTTTCTGTCATTCTCTGAATAGAAAATGCACATAGTTTGAATTTTGTCACACATTTGAAGGCACATTTTAAGCATATGTTAGTTATGTTTCCTTGTTCCTCAAATAGTCCAGGATGTAAAAATCAACAACAAACAACCCCCATGTCTCTTTGGAAAATACACAACCCAAACCCCAAAGACAACAGGGAAAAAATACTCGTCTATATTTGCCTAGGTTGCCTATAGGGACAGAAGTCTGTGCGCAGAATATTTATATCTATCTCCATAAAATGACATCATTCTTTGCAGTTAACAACGCACTCAATTGCTACGTGAACAAATGAAGGCCTTTGTGTTTCAAATTAACATTAATTTATGCCTTTCAGTTTTATCTCATTGTGTTGCTCAACCAGCTAGTTCACAAGAACTGCATATAAATGAAGCAGGAGCTAACTTAAATGAAGGGCAGTAGAGGTCAATATTTTCATTAATTCATCACCTCTGAAAAGACTCTAAATTCGAAGAAAGTCTTCCTCTGTGGTATTTTCCTATTTTCAGATCTTGTCAAGACTGAAAGCTTTCTCTGTGAAAGGATTTATGATGCAAAAAGCAAAACAAGCTGGTTTGACAGAACAGCTTGCCTGGTTAGCAAATAGTAGCAGCCCAAATTAAAAAGGACAGATTTCATTGGTCTCAAAGCAATGGTATCCCTCATCCTGTTTGTAGATTGTTAAGATTCACACCAATGCATGTGGGCATAAAATCCATCACAGAGATCACTTTCTTTTTATTGGAAGCAGGCAAAACCAGCACAATATATTAAAATAGACTTCAAAAACATTTTGTACCTAATGCATTGTTCTTGCATCACTCTTATTTTCTAATGAGGAGAGCAGCTACAATATTTGTTATACCTTGGTGTCATATAAAAGCACCAAGATCCCCAAAGGGTGGACTTCGTGGTTTAACAGAGAAAAGGAGAAAGAGAGACAAAGGAGAAGAGACAGGGATTTGTGGGAGACATGATCTACAACCCAAGTCTATTTTCACATTGTTCTTAATTCAGTAGCTTTTGCAATTTATTGATACTGTAAAATTTCAGTGGAGATGGCACTTGTCACGTGGGCATGTTAACACTTGTCTCTTTTGTCATCTGCTCTTTCAAAATCAAAGTAATATGGCTATATACACAGAGAAAATATATACATGTCCCCAGAAGCTGGTTCAGTCACAAAGATTAATTACAGTATTTGCTTCATCACGCTAGCTCTTTTCTTCATTTAGCTACCCAAACCCTTCTAACAAACAGGTTCCCAAATGAAACTTCAGTCTCTTTTCACAGGTAGCAAAAGTATGCTGGATTTAAGAGTGCCTAGTAATTTTAGCTAAAAATGCAGTGATTCAATTCTAGTTCACTAAGTATTATGAGACTGAGATGCCAAAAATAAACGAGGAGCAACTGCCATGATGTTGGTAAACTATGTTAAAATCAAGAAATAAGAGAGGACTGAAATGTTTTCTTTAGTCTAATATTTCTAAAAAGTAGTATATTAAATCAACTCTTTTTTTCTTTTTTTTTTTGTTGTTTGTTGTTTGTTGTGTTCTTCTATTTTTAAGGCACTAGGTTGTTTACAGAAGAAGAACAAAGAGTGATTATGGAAGATGAAGAAAAGGATGGTGACACAATCCACATTTAGATTACAGTGATATTTCAATAATACAGTGTAAATAATTCTGGGTCATTAAAAGTGGCAGCACATTAAAAAAAGTTCTTTCATTTTTATAAATAATTATTTTCTCAGTCATGCACTTGAATTTAAACTATCATCAAGTGCTTATCTGCTTATCTGCATCTCACAAATTCTCAGCAAGCATCATAGGAGATGATGGCAGAAATTTAATTTACACTTAGGGTTTGAAGGATTCTGTTGGTTTACTACAAGTGGCTTCCTAGCATTTTGGTCAATGAGGAATCCACCTTGGATCAGATCCAGCTTTGTGCAGCATTGTGCTCATGCAATACCTGGCACTAGATACCAGAGAAGTGGTAATACAGAGAAGTAAAACTTCAACTAATTATTAAAATTGCCTGGTTTTGCCTGATACTTTACATCATTTGTTCAGCTCTCTTCTCCTGGAATAACACTGACCACAGTGAAAATTCCCACATGCAGAGCTGATGGGATAGACAGACAAGGTGAGAGGGCAGGATTTAACTCTAGAGTCCCTGAAATGCAAAACAAAAATTTCTCCTGCCTTTATCTCCTTATGACTTGTGTTTGTGAGGAGGAAAAGACTGATTTACTACAGAATGAAAATTTACACCTAAGGGCTGTCAGCATTGACACATCAAACAGGATGGAGGGCAGAGATCTCAGAGGAGAAACATTAGGGAAGTGCAATGCCTGCCTGTTTCACCAGTGGAGACAATTGTCTCCACTGGGTTAGTGAAAGATAAAAGAGTTGGATAGCTGATCCTTTTGCTCCAAATAATTTCTTTTGACATCTGCTTTTTAAATTGTGTCCTAGGTCATCAGTTAGGAGAGGTTGTAAAGATTCAAAATCACAGCAAGAAAGTAAAAAATTGAGTAAAAGTAATAATGTTACTCAATGGCATATGCTTACTGTAAGGTAAAACAGCATCATCTGAGACTTTTTAAATAGTTTACCTCAGTGATTCAAACAAGAATTGTTTTCACAACCAGCTACAGTCTTCAGCATTTGTAGAGAGATGGATATTTGTAGAATATTTGACAAAAAAAAAGACAGAACTGGACAGTTTGTGCTTGCCTTAATGACTCTGGGTAGATGGAGTAGCACTGCCAGCTGAACCCTTAGGGAACTGAGCAGAGAGATTGAAGATTATCTAGCCTGGCAGACTGAATTTAGTTATCTTTTAAACTCACTTAGGGAGACAGCTGAGGACCATATTAATTTGGACTTCATTTGCCACAGTGACTGACCCAGCATCTTTCATGAGAATGCAGTCCATTCACAAATACACGGCTTCAAGATGTAATCAAAAAGCTTACAATAAATAATTGCATATTAAAGTGTACAAGAGGTCCACTATATTATTAATGGGATGCCTGTTATCTAGAAAGTGTACTTGTTTCTATCCTGTTAATCTAGCAGTGGCATAATATTTAAAATATCAACAATCAACGGTTCATATAACAACATTAACGTAAGATCCACAGTAAAGTATGTCACAAGTACATGACAAGAAATATTTATGACTCAAGTCTAGCTTTACGAGTGAAGTTGGTGAATATTTTCAGTGCACATTCAGTGAGTTGACCTTGGCTGGATGCCAGGTGCCCACCAGGGCACTCTATCACTCCCCTTTGCAGAAGGACAGTGGAGAGAAAATAAAATGCAAAACAACCAGTAAGCTGAGATAAGGCATTTCACAAAAGCAAAGGAAAAAAAAATCCCGGATGCCCGGAAAATCGGGCTATGGGAGGAGCCTTAGTACTTAAAAGCAGATAACCGCGCCACAACGGGGGGCCATTTTCTTTCGGCTTCTTGGAGGAAGCGGGGGCTCGCCGCAGGATCAGCTCGGCCCCCCTCCCCCCTCTCCTTTTTCTCCTTGCGATCCTGCTCCTTCCCTGGCTGCTTCCCTGTCCGCCCCTGTCCTGCCCCGCTTCACCGCTTCCCTGAGGCAGCTCGACGCCATGGCGACCTCGTGCTCCGCTGTTTGCCCGATAGAACCCAGCCCGCCGCAGCTATGCCCGGCCCTGACGGCAGCAGCTGGCCCCCGAGTGTGCCCGTAACCACAGCAGCCTGTTCCTGTGCCTGTTCCTGTTCTTCGCCCACGGAAGGGACACGCAGCTGCTGCAGTTTGGAAATGGCGCCGGGCCCGCCACAGGAGCCGCGCAGACTCAGTGCAGCTCGCAGCGCACACGCTCCGTCTGCCGAGCTGAGGCAACGGGGCGCCGGGCCTATAGCGAGAACGATCTGTCTGATGTTTCTTTCTCTGTCTCTCTTTCCCCTTCTTTGCTCCCTTTTCTAACCCCCGTTGGTAGGAACACTTACCTTTCTTTATCAATAAACAGTTCTCAGATATAATATTGCTGCGCTTGTGCTTTATTTTCATCCAAGAAATCTATCAGAATGAATCCTCCCCAACTCCCCTTTTATAGCGGGACAGGACAACTAATAAAAAATATTTTTATAAATACTTTAATGGCAAAAGGAGAGGCAAGGACAATCTCCATTCATTATTAGATGGGGGAGTGAATTGAGTAACTAAAGATGAGGAAAAGGCAGAGGTACTTAACACCTTCTGTGCCTCAGTTTTCATCAGTAAGACAGGTTGTCCTCAGGGCAACTGGCCTGAGCTGATGGATGGGGTCAGGGAGCAAAACAGCCCCCTTGTAACTCAGGAATAAGCAGTTAGAGACCTGCTGAGCCACTTGGATGCTCACAAGTCTGTGGGACCAGATGGGATCCATCCTAGGGTGATGAGGGAACTGGCAGATGAGCTTGCAAAGCTGCTATCCATCATTTACCATCAGTCCTGCCTCACTGGGGTAGTCCCAGGTTACTGGAAGCTGGCCAGCATGATGGCCATCCATAAGAAGGCCTTGAAGGAGGATCTGGGAAATTACAGGCCTGTCAGCCTGACATCAGTGCCTGGTAAGATTATGGAACAGATCATCTTGAGTGCCATCACACAATATCTGCAGGATGGCCACGGGATCAGATCCAGCCAGCATGGATTGAGGAGGGGCAAGTCCTGCCTGACCAACCTGATTTCCTTTTATGCTCTGGTGACCCGCTTGGTGGATGCGGGGAAGGCTTTGGACATTGAATGCCTGGATTTTGGCAAAGCCTTTGACACAGTCTCACACAGCATCCTCCTGGAAAAGCTGGCATCCTATGGTTTGGACATGTGGTCACTCTTTGCTGGGTCAAGAACTGGCTGGATGGCCAAGCCCAGAGAGTGGTGGTGAGTGTTGCTGCATCCAGCTGATGGCCAGTCACTGGTAGTGTTCCCCATGGATCTGTGTTTGGCCCTGTCCTGTTTAAGATCCTTATTGGTGATCTGGACAAGGGAATTGACTTCTACATCAGTAAGTTTGCAGATGACACTGAGCTGGGAGTGAGTGTCAATCTGTTGGAGGGTAGGAGGGCTCTACAGAGGGACCTGGACAGGCTGGATAGATGGGCTGAATCTGACAATATCAGGTTTAACAAGTCCAAGTGTCAGGTCCTACACTTTGGCCATAACAATCCCCTACAGAGCTACAGGCTGGGGACAGAGTGGCTCAATAGTGGCCAGGCAAAAAGGGACCTGAGGGTGCTGGTCAACAGCCAATTGAACATGGGCCAGTGTGTGCCCACGTGGCCAAAAAGGCCAATGGCATCCTGGCCTCTATCAGGAATGGTGTGGCCAGCAGGACTAGGGAATTGATTCTTGCCTTGTAGTCAGTGCTGGTTAGGCCACACCTTGAGTACTGTGTCCAGTTCTAGGCCCCCCAAATTAGGAAGGATGTTGAGATGCTTGAATGTGGGCAGAGAAGGGCAGTGAGGCTGGTGAAGGGTCTAGAACACAAGCCCTATGGAGAATGCTGAGGGAGCTGGGGTTATTTAGCCTGGAGAAGAGGAGGCTCAGGAGGAACCTTTTCACTTTCTACAACTCCCTGAAATGAGGTTGTAGCCAGCTGGGGGTTGATCTCTTCTCCCAGGCGACCAGTGACAGGACAAGAGGACACAGCCCCAAGCCAAACTAGGGGAAGTTTAGGCTAAATATTAGAAAAAAAATATTTTCACGGAAAGAATGTTTCAGCATTGGAATGGGCTGCCCAGGGAGGTGGTTGAGTCACTGTCCCTGGAGGTGCTTAAAAAAAGACTTAATGAGGCACTCAGTGCCATGGTGTAGCTGATAAGGTAATGTTAGGTCACAGGTTGGACTCGATGACCTCAAAGGTGTTTTCCAACCTAGTTTAGTCTGTGATTCTGTGATCAGTGTAACGGCAAAGTACAGAGCCATTGTTTGTAGTAACGTTCTCAAACTCAGCAAAACAGAGAGATAAGCAGTGCAGCTGACAAATTCCATGTCCTGCACAGGAGCTTGCTACTTAATAACTGCTGTTTATAAATATGTATATTTATATATTACTGCTTTTGTCTCATGCCACGTGTTGGGTGCCAATAAAGGCTGTAGTGGGTTGATCTTGGTCACTTCCCAGGAAGCAGGGCTTCAGCACACAGAGCAGTTGCTCCAGAAGGCAGACACTGTAAAATAATAAACGTCCCCCATTCTTCCTCTCTCCCTTACCTTTTATATCTGAGCTAATGTCATATGGTATAGAATACCCCTTTGGTTTATTTGGGTCAGCTGTTTTGGCCTAATTGTGTCCCCTCCCAGGATCTTGCCCAATCCCAGCCCCTTGATAGGAGGCATGGGAGAAATATTAGAGAGACAGCGCTGATGCTGTGCCAGTGCTGCTCAGCAGAAGCAAAAACACTGGTACCTTTCCAGCTACCAATGCAAAACACAGCACTGTGAGGGCTGCTAAGGGAAAATTAATCCTATCTCAGCCAGACCCAATACAGCACAATACAGCAAGGGTGAGAGTGTGGAGTCCTGAAAAGATTCAAATGAACATTAGCAGTGGATTAGCCATGAAAATCTACATGTTTAGACATGAAGGGGCTTAACAACACAAAGCAAGAGCATGGACAGGATGTGACTGACTTTACTGCTCTGAAAGGGATTTGTTTCCAAGCCTGCGAAATGCTGACAGCTTAATAGGAAAAAAAAACAAAAGAGCATCCTTTAAGCCTAGCATTGTTTGTTGCTTGGCAAGGAGGAGTTACAGTCTGAGTGACATCTCTAATAGCACAGCACCCTAATTTACCATCCCCAAATTGAAGCTCAGACATAAGAATGATGCAACATACATCATTGTCTGCAATTCTTCTAAAATTGCATATTCACAGCCTACTAATTCAGCATTTTCTCTACTTTTCCACCCAGGAGTGACATGAGCAATTAAAAAAATTTTTTTATTTGATCAATTAATTAAATAGGAGGTTTTGTAATGTTCCTAGCAAGCAGTTGTAAGGACCTGATAGTTTAAAAAAAAAAAATAAGCCTCAAAAATGCTTAAGTCATTATCATAATCTCTTTGAACACCTAAAGACTGAGAGCAGCCCGCCTTGAGGTCCATAAAAAGGAAGGCAAAACCTGTGCAAAACTAGGGAGGAGGAAGAGAAGGACAGAAACTCTGGCCTTCACCTTTCCCCCACTCTCACTGCCGCCTGCTAAACCTGTTCACAGCCACAAAAACCACCTAGAGCCTCCAAAAGCTGAGACAGCGCCAGCCTTGGATGCTGCCAGCCTGGGGAAAACGGCAGCTAACTGTGACACACGTGTGACTTGTGGAAGCCTTCCTCTGCTCCTGCATCCTCTAGTGTGAGCAGCAAGAGTGCGCCAAAGCCAGATGCAGGGATGACACACTGCACCTCCTTTTCAGAAGAAGTGACTGCATTCCAGCTAAGCACTAACCCTCGAGATTGGAAAAGCAGATCAGCTATTCCAAGTAGCAAAGAAGAAAAAGGCAAAAACTCCTTCACCCCCTCCATCCCCACCCCACTCCCAGTGAAAAGGTAGTAAGTGTGGTTGGTAAACTATCCTATGCTTTTAAAGTAATCTTAGCTTTTTTCCAACTTTTCTTTACTTTTCCCTTTCTCTGTCTTTGCCTCTTTTACAGTTAATAAAGTGAAAATATCAATTCTTGGTATCAACATACAACTTCTTTTGAGTTTTAATTTTGTTTTGGAGAATATTTGAACCTGAAGACATGAATGCTCCTCCATAATTAAGTGGATTGTAACATTTAATTTGGCATCACAGGACACTAATCCCTTAAAACAAGAGTGCTGATTCCAAAAAATTGATAAATTGCTAATTTCTATGATCAATTGTTTTGTGTTAGAGAAACAAAGCAAGGTACCCTTATGACTTTTTCCTTTTTTTTTTTTTAAAGTAAAGTGCACATTGTAGCTGTTTGCTTTTTGATGAAATTAATGCAAGGTTTCCCTCAAAAGTAAGGTGTATTTCTATGGTTAAGTGTTTAAAATAAGGTTCTCCCGAGATGGAAGGAGTGGGACATTGGAAAATAATTTAAACAAAGTGGCCCTCAGGAAACACTACCCCTGTGTTTGTGTTTCTTATGAAATTTATAGAAGGTGCCTTTCTAGGGTAAAGGAGTGAAATTTGAAAATCAGCTGTAATTTGTACAAGGTACTCTCTGGAAATGATCACTGCACCTTTGTGACACAACTTTGTAAAGTATTTTTCCAGAGAGAAGGAATGAATTTAGAAATTAACTTACACAATGTACCCTCCAGAAAAATCTACCACATTTTTGTGGTAACATGAAACATAATGCACAAACTCTGGTCAGTTTGTTGGATGAATTTGGTGCCAAACCATCTTCTCCAGGAATGGGATGGGCACAGAATTACTGGTGTAATATCCAAGAGCTTGTTGATCTAATCTCTACACTGAATGCAGGGGTGAAAGTCAAAATAGGTAAAGGAAAACGTATAGTTTGTTCTGTCTTGGGTGCTGTTGTGTTAGCTGCAGTTGAACACAAAGAATACCAACAAAAAGTTGATATGGAAATTATTGCTTTGTTGCAAGATTTGGTGAAAGTGTTGCCACTGCAACTAGAGGAAGAAAACTCTAACACCTACCTCCTCCAGGAAGAGGTAAGAAGTCAGAGGGCTACCACCCATGTGCTCTGAGAGAAGCTGCATGAGAGATTAGCAAGCAAAGCAAAAAAAAAGGAGTCAGAGCTGGAGCTATCTAAAGAAATATACCCTCTCTCTGACTGAGAGTCTTTGTGTAATCAGAGAAGCTGCCTGTCTCACTTTGTCCCTTAATAAAGACAGAACACATATATGAGGGCTTGGATGGTGACACATCTTACATAACCACGAAAGTAATCCCATATATGGCTACTGAATTGGTTAAATTAAAAAAGGAATATAGCCAGACTCCTAAAGAATCTGAGAGTGAGTATGGTTGGGGAATCTCTCTTACTGGGGGTAACCAAATTCTGTTATCAGAAAAAGAGACAGAAGGGTTCTGGGGGCAGGGGATGACCGTGCTCCCTGGTCTGTTACCCAAACAGTAGTTTTTTGGGCTGGTGGGCTCAACCCCCTGGAGAGAGGAGATCCCTTGGCTATAGCGGGAAACATTAATCAGATTGTAGGAAGCATGCAAAAAGCTGCTTATTTATAAATGATGCGTGATGGGGAGTTAACACCATGATATGAATCCCCTGTGATGATGAATGTAGATCCTGAAAGAATGATACCTCTTACCAGAGGCCTCCCTAAAGCTATGAAAGCCATAGGCATCCAGCTACAAGGACAAATAGAAAGCTTCATGAAAGGGGAAAGAGCTGTAGCCACCTTGGAGGCAGCTACTACTTCCAGCCTACTGAGAAAAAAGTGTGGACGTGGGGATAGGTGGCACAGGAATTAATTAATTATGGAAGAAAATACAGTCCAATACTTTCAAGTACAACTGATTTTAAATTAATTGAGCACACAGAGTGCAAAGCAACTATGCCTCCAGTAAGACTCTGAAAAGGTAATGTCCTCTCCTGGGCAAGGAGGACGAGCTAGCACATGGGAAGAACACAAGGTAAAAAGAAATACCCTGTGGACTGTGGCTTACAAAAAGGAATCCCAGAAACCTTAATGGACAGCCAACCCACTAATAAATTAGAGATATTAATTTGAGAATGGCCAGCAAAGGACAGATTATTAAAAACTATTCCTGCTATAGCCCCTCCCCTCAAGGGATCACAGAAAGGGGATGTGATGGGAAACTCCTGTCTTCATCCCCAGTAGGTAAGCCAGGGGACAAAGGGTAGATTTACATCATTCAGCTTACCAAAAACTCCAGAGGAGACTTGCTGGTCTCCAACAGTACAATACAACCTGTTCTGTTGGTCCTCACAAAATCCCTGTAACTTTTTTAGTAGATACTGGTGCTCAGGTGTGTGTCCTTAAAATTGAAGAAGCCTCTTCATGTGGAGTCACTCCCTCTAGTAAAGGTATATTTGTTTCAGATTATTTTGGAAACACAAAACCCCAGACAACAGCAAAGGTAAGATGCTGGTTATGAGGAGAGGAGAAAGCAGTTGAAACCGTAATGGTTTCGGGGGTAAATTTCCTACAGATTTATTTGGGCTAGACCTCCTAAAGGGAAGGTCATGGCCTGATGAAGAAGGAAAAATACAGGCTTTTGGAAAGGAAACCCAACATCTCTGTTTATTAAAGTTCTGCCCCTGCTCTTCCTCCTTCCCTGGTAACCAGTGTCAAACCTTACCCCTTACTCTTGGGAGCCAGTGAAGGAATAACCCAGTTGTTGGAGATTTGAAAGAAAGAGGAGTAGTGATTGCAACACATTCCCCTGGCAATCCTCCTGTCTGACCAGTCCACAAGCCAAATGGAGGCAATTGGAGAGTGACAGTGGACTATTGATGTCTTAACTCAAATATGGGGCCTCTCACCAAAGCAGTCCCAAATATTGCTGAGCTGATAGCTACTGTACAAGAAGAGGCTCATCAAATTATGGCCACTGTTGATGTCAAGAACATGTTTTTTATGGTTCCCCTGCAGGAACAGGATCAGGATCGTTTTGCTTTCATGTGGGAGGGCCAACAATACACTTTCACCTGCCTCCCACAAGGATTTAAACACTCACCCACTCTAGCACATCACATATCAGCACAGGAATTGTCACTCATTCCTCCTGCACTGGGAGTAAAGGTATACTAATACATTGATGATATTTTGGTAGCAGGAGATGAAATTACACCTGTACAATCAACACAAACAGACATAATTAAGCATCCAGAGTCCCTGAACTTACATATTCCTCCTCAAATAGTACAACTCCCTCCACAAGAAGTAAAATTCCTGGGAATCTGGTGGAAAGGAGTAATGGTCTGTATTCCCCCAGACACCCTCACCCACCTAGGCCAAATTAGAACACCAGAGACTAAGGATGACCTGCAGCATGCTTTAGGACTGCTAATTTTTTGAGGAAACACATTCCTGATTTTTCAGGAATTGCAAGGTCCTTTTGTGATTTGCTATGGAAAAAGGCAAAGTGGGACGGGACCCCCCCCCCCTCCACAATGACACCCTACAACTCCTGATTTTTGAAGCCAACACATGCCAATCAATGGGCCCTATATACCCTACTGATTCAGTACAGATTGACTGGGGATTTGCAAGCTCTGGACTGTCCATACACTTATGGCAGAAAGAACCTATTGGTCCTACCAGAATCCTTAGGATTTTATTCATGCAGTTTAAAAGATGCAGAAAAACTATATTCTACCTGGGAAAAGGGCTTATTCATCGCTAGTACTGTTTTTCAGGAATCAGAGAAACCTGTCCACCAGCAATCACTAATTTTAAGAGGATCTTTTAAAGTCATTAAGCCAGTTTACCCTGGCGGGTGGCCCAACAAGCCTCTGTTCAGAAATGGTATGCTCAAATTGAACATTGAACAACCACTTCAAGCCTTCAGAGGGGAATAAAGTGCTTCAGTCAGTGAATAAAAGACTGATTGCAGTCAGAAGATTGTTCATGGCTAATAGTTTTGAAGCAAATTACCAATTAACCTCTAGCTAGAAACTAAGATAGAGATCTCTGTTTACAATAATGTTGGGACTAAGGGATTTAATGGCCTTATGCTTTAACAACTTTCAAGTAAGGATTACAGAAAGTCTGTCATCCATCTGAAGGGGTTGTGAGGAGCATTTTTGTAGTGCTAAATATTAGGTTCATAGGTTATGTGAAACAAATCCAAAGCAATATTCATGATGTTTGCAAACTCACAGTATATTCACAGATAAAGCAGAATTTACATGCATTGAGTTTAGCAAAACTTATATTGAATTTTTGTCTGGTTGAAATTTTGTCCTACTGGTTAATAAATTGATAATTTTATAATGCTCTGACCACCTGAATTAATTGATATATTTAGATATTATAATAGTTTCTCTTCCTGTGTGTTATATGCAATTCCTACCTTTTAAGATTACACTTTTTACACATGGCCTTACAGTATTCTTGTATGCAGAGAGTCTGCCTAGCAATAGCATCTACAAGCAAAAATCAAAATGCACATCAGTGAAGCACATTAAAAATTTTGGCTCTCAGTTGTGTTTAGGTAAGTTCCTAAACAGATCTTCTATTCCTTACATCCTCTCCCCCCAAAAAAAGTGAGGTGGTGTAAACAGAAATACCAGAATTTTGGCAACGTAGATGTACAAATAGAAAGAACATTTAAAGCCAGTTTCTACTACATGATATTGGCTCCTGGTCCTATATGAGAGAGGCTGTAGAGTGTCCATCCTTGGAGATTTTCAAAACCAAACTGGACACAACCCTTTATAACCTGCCTCGGTGGAGCATATTTGAACATGCAAACTCCAGAGCCACCATCCAGCCTTAGTGATTCTGTGACTATAGCCCAGGATCCATACTTAGGGAGCTGCCCAGTGATGCTTAGCAGGTCTGTGAGAGATAAGGAAAAAAGTTAGGGATAAAGGGAGTGATATCACATGACATTAAAAGTTCACAAAAAGTTCACAGTCAGTATAAGTTAATTTTAAAACCATGACAATAGGGTGCCAGAGCAATGGAGCAATGAGGAGTTCCCAGGAAATACTCAAAATACAAGGAATGAATACTCAGGAGTCTCTCTATGGCTCGTTCACTGGGGGGTTTAACATTCAGATTTTAATTCAGACTTTATTCCTTTCCTAAAAAAAATTAAGTAAAACTCTTCAAATAACAAAGCACCATACTTTTTTGCTGTAGCAAAGCAGCCCAGTGATTACAGCAAAGACTCAGTTCAAGAATGGACTAAAGAGAAAAAAACATTACATTTTCAGGTGTTGATAGTTGCAATGACTTACTGGTAACAAGTTTAAACAGCATCACAAGCCTGTGGTAGTAAAACTTGCTAAGAGGGACAGACTTACTTCTATTCTGGGAGCAAGGGTTAACCTCAGAAATCAAATACAGAAGAAAGCTGAGAGCACTGCAAAGCTGATCCTCCTCCAAATAACATGATTTTATTTTTGGAATATTTCCCTTTGTTGTACACTAGATGTCAGGGTTAGACTGAGTGGTTCAGCCCATCCATTTTGTCACACATCTCTATACCTCAGGCTGGATGCCATCAGCACAACTAAGTGGTAAGCTTAGGAATTGTTTTTACGAAGCGTTTGATACTTACTAGGTGCGGTCTGCATCAACATCCTCTCTCCCACACTTTGCAGTATTTTATTTCAGCCAGAAGCCCCAGGCTTTGGAAGAGGGAAGAAACATTCTGAGATATCATTCCAATATACAAGTGAGTGTCTGGCAGCATTCTTCACCTTTCCTGGCTCCAGGAAAAAAAAGAAACCAGAAAACAGCCCTCTAAACCACTTGGGTGAACAGCCACTTTCTAGAGGGGACTCTATTAGACAGCAGTTCAGCACAGCATGGATTTTAGTTGGAGAAAAGTGAGAGCAAAGTAATCAGAATTCCATTAAATTTTAGAAGCCATAGGCACTCCCCATGACACATCAAGTGGTGCAGCTGACACTCCTGGAGGGTGGGATGCCACCCAGAGAGACCTGGAGAAGCTTGACAAGTGGGCTCATGTGAACCTCATTACATTCAACAAGACCAAGTGCAAGATGCTGCACTTGGGTCAAGGCAACCCCTGGTATCAACACAAGCAGGGCAATGAACAGATCATGAGCAGCCCTGCTGAGAAGGAATAGCGGGTGCTGGTGGATGACAGGCTGGATAGGCAGCCCAGAA
This sequence comes from Dasyornis broadbenti, assembly GCA_013397935.1. Taxonomy (NCBI): domain Eukaryota; kingdom Metazoa; phylum Chordata; class Aves; order Passeriformes; family Dasyornithidae; genus Dasyornis; species Dasyornis broadbenti. The sequence continues at coordinate 97,453 of VZRN01005903.1, read as the reverse complement.
AGCCAACCATGTCCTAGGCTGCATCAAAAGCTGCATGGCCAGCAGGTTGACAGAGGTGGTTCTGCCCTTCTGTTCTGCTCTGGAAAGATCCCACATGCAGTACTGAGTCCAGCTCTGGGGCCCCCAGCACAGGAAGGACATGGACCTGTTAGAGCAGGTACAGAGGATGGCCACAAAGATCTTCAGAGGGCTGGAGAACTTCTCCTATGAAGACAGGCTGAGAGAGCTGTGGTTGCTCATCCTGGGGAAGAGGAGGCTCCAGAATGACCTTATAGCTCCTTCCAGTATCTAAAGTAGGCCTATGAGAAAGTTGGAGAAGGACTTTCTACAAAGGCATGTAGCAATAGGACAAGGGTGAATGGATTTAAACTGAGAGTAGGTGTAGGTTGGCTATTGGGAAGAAATTCTTAACTTTGAATGGTGAGGCACTGGAACAGTTTGTCCAGAGTGGCTGCGGATGTTCCATCCCTGAGAGTGTTCAAGGCCAGGCTGGACGGAGCCCTGCCCATGTGGAAGATGTCCCTGCTCGTGTCACAAGGGTTGGAATGAGATGATATTTAAGGTTCCTTTCAACCCAAACCATTCTCTGATTCTGTGATGACAGCTCAGGTAGGTAATATCATTACCCTGTGCCTTGACTACATAGCAGTACATTCAAGACAACAACTTACCTCTGCCTCATGGCAAAGGAGAGAGCGTGGACCTGAAGAGTGTGGCAGAACATCCATGTGTCCCCCCCCCGCCCACCACCTTTCCCTCACAGATAGCTGGCATATGGGAAACCCAGCAAGGAGTCAAAAGGCCCAGCAAGGGGTCATCTCTTGGCACCCTAAAGTCTGAACTCCAAGAGTCAGCATCTTGGTATCGGAAAACAGATGTGGAAAGAGATGAAAGGAAGCATGTGGATGACAAGAAGACAGAGGTTTTTCACCATAAAAGACACACGAATTATCACAGAGGCAGAAGTCTCCTGCACACACTCTGGGAATGTGCAGGACTTCTCCCTGGAGTTTGGATGCATGTTCTGCAGCTTACTTTCTGGGAATTGAGGGAAAGGACTCTGATGTGTGTTCCACCACTAAATCGGATTGGTAAGATACATTGAATCCTAAGTTATATTATTTCTTGCTAGCTGTAATAATAGGTATGTTTTTCGCACGCTGCATTTTATCTACTAGTAGTTTATTTTATTTTCTTTTATTTCTGTGTAGTATGTAATTTGTCCCAAGTTCTATGTCTGTTATTTTTGTGTCTAATAAATGACAATTTATGTCGTATTAGACCCAGTCGGCCATTATTAAAGAACTTGTGAACAAGACTGGGTGTTGGGGTGCTGGCTGCCCCAGTAAGAGATACTGCCTGCTGCCAAAGGCCTAGGCAAAAGGCAGAGACTTATCAAGACTCCTCTCTCCACTTGTAACAGAGAGCAAAGACAAAAGTCTCTCCCTTTGTGAGACCCTCATGACAGAAGAACAATAACCCAAATAAACTATTGATAATAATGAAAAAAAAAAAATAGATTTCTCTTTCAACCTCTACAAGTGATCTAGTGCTGTCCACTTGTCCCATGTAGAACTCTGTTAAGTAAAGTGTCCTAAAGGGGAGGAAATGACACAGACAGAAAATGCATTTGAAAAGACAATGTAATTTTGCACATATACAGATATATATGGATAAAATATATGCAGTATACAGCCTATTTGTGTAAAACATTTTAGGGTATTCTACAAGCAAAATACAGTTCTCAGAAAATTCCTAGAGATAGATCACATTTCATAAGCAGGAGGCTTTAAAGTGCATTCCTTTTAGCATTATGTTTAGGCAGTGACCCAGCCCTGCTGCTGGAGTCACAAGTTCTGGTGGTGGTTAAGGTCAACAAAACAAACATGAAGCACAGAGTACAGCAGATGAAAATAACTGAAACATGGTGACATCAGAGTATTTGGGCAGTGAAGGTGTCTAGCAAAGTATTATAAAAAGGTATGAGATCTTGAGGCGAGTGCACTTGGAATTGCAGTGGTCCTCTCTTAAAGGAGTGAAGGGCATCTGTAATACTGGAGAAACACTTTGACTTTTTTCATGTGACAACTAGCCTTGATTTTAATGTGATTGTCACACATCAATGGTACATACACCAGCTGGTCTAGTTGTGATGTTGGGCACAATTACAAATTTGTAGTATATAACAACGCTAATTCACAGTGAGAAAATTTTTAGAACTAGAAATAATAGAATTGGTAGGTGGCAGGGATACTTCTAACAGGAATACTTAAAACAGAGAGTGTTCAGCCAGGTTTTGTACAAGAAATTTTGCTTCACAAACCTTGACACTCCTTGGAGGAGCCAACAATGGTTTGCAGTACTCCAAATTTGCAAGGTCCTGATTCAAAATTGTCAAAGCCACTGGGTTGTCATGCATTAAAAGAAGATTGCAACATATGATCTTAAGATGGGTAAATAACTAGTTAACAATGGGGAGAAAAATAAGAATGTATAAATAAATTTAAAAAGTGTGATGAAATAGTCAGGATTCATAGTAAAGGATTGATGTTTCTACTATTCAGTGTGCTTCTCCAGAAGATGGGATTTGGAAAAGTTGTTGGTGGAAGAAGAAAGCAAGTGAGGAACAGAAATGAGCAGCAGCGTAGTTGGCAAATCCACCAATTCAGTGTTGGTTAGTGCAGAAAGATGCATATAGAGAGAGGCAACCCTAACTTCACAACTCCACATGTGTATTTGGGCTAAACATGAATTAGGATTTTTTACAGATAATTCTACAGAAACTACTGTTCAGTCCTCAAGGAGGCTGGAAAAGGAAAGTACAACTTTTAAATCTATTCAGAAAAGCATAGAAGATAAAACTGAAAATATAATTACATTTTTAAAAAGATTTCTGGTACACCTGAAACTTGAGCAGTATGCAGTGCTTGTTCTCTCCTTTCAAAATGAGATAAAAATCAAGAAATACAGAGAAGAGCAGCAAGGAAAATAAAAAGTAGAGTAGGTTTGCCTGTGAGGAAAGTAAAATGGAGGTAAGACAATGGAGGTAGCATGTAAACCACCAGGGCCTTATGGAAAGAGGGTAGAGAGCTATTTGCCACTGTTTCTCAAAGTGCAAAATCTGTGGGCAAGAGGGAACTTTTTCACAAGGGATGTGTTCAACTGTGAAACTCAGGCTCATGGGACACTGTGTACTGAAAGAATGCATTGGATCAAATTCAACTAAATTAATGCCATAAAAGACAATCAGTGTTGTTTAATATTCAACAGAATTTGAGCAAAGAACAACTTTAATGTTGTGCTATATGTTCTTCTTCCAGTGAGTGAAGTGAGAGGACTCTTTGTACTCCAGCCTCCTACCTGCATCCTCCTGAATACCTATCACACTATGACAAGAGGACTTTTTCTCAGTACTGCTAGTCAAGAAAAGATTTTCCTATGCTGTCTGAAATAGGAGTTTTTGTTTTACCTGTGGTAAGCAGAAGTTCACATTGAGAACACCATAAGGAAACCAACCATCTAGAAAAGCACTGGCTTAATTTGACAGGAGATAAGTCACATACAATTAATTCTTTTAAAGTAACAGACCAATATTTTAGTACTAAGTGAGCGTATGATGCAATAATAAGGCTATTGAAAACATTTCTAACAAAATGTCCATTATATTGTTTAGTTAAACCATACACTTGGTTTTAGTTAGAATTGCAGCTGCTGTCAAGGTCGTGTGGCCTGTGCAATGATTCCACAATGTTCTTCATCTGCCTGTGAGTAGTGCCATTCCAGAAGAAGCATCTTTATCTCTTCCGCTATTTCCTATTCCAGCTCTGGGAAATATATTGAATCTTCTTCATTCTTCCCCTCTCATCAAACACCTTACCTCTCACTGCATGTTCCTCCAATTTCTTGTGTAAGGCCGGGAAATAGTCTCCTGGGTTGTGAGTAGGCCTCCTGAGGTGATGAAGTTGAGGTTTGATGGCTGGTGGTGACAAAGGAAGAACAACGATGGTTACCGTGGCTAGCTTTCACTCACTGGTGGAAAAGAAATCGATTCCTCAAAAGCTGTATCCATCCCACTCAGCACAGCCTGTCTGTGCAAAGGAGGAATTCTCAGCCTGAGAGCCAGGATTCTTTTGGGTTAATGGGTAGTTACAGACAACTGGGAAAAAGTTCACAGAAGTTATTATTTGCAAAATAACAATTGAATAATTAGTATGATAAGTATTTTAAAATAAAAGTCATTGCTCTTAGCAGGAATCCTAAGAAGCAGAAAAGATTCTGCTGTGGGAGTAGCTAACATGACAGATTCAAATGCTAGAACAGTCACACTCCCATCTTGCTAAACTCCTCAAGTGATTAATCATACTCTAAAATGTCTCAGGAAACAAAAAGCTATGTTTTTTTCTAAACTTCAGAAATGCACATCCAGATTTCTGCATAGTCATAATCTTTCCTGTTCTCAACTAGATTAGTTTCACATTCATTAAAAGGTTGAAAAATATCCAGGAGAATTACTGTTCTTTGAGGCACATTCACTTTTCATATTAATTCCATTTTTTGTACTCAGCATGGATTCGGCCAAACTGTTATTGAATTTTCCATTGCTCAGTGTGGGGAAATGTTTATTGTTACCAGAAATTTTATTGGTGATTTTGCCAGAAGAGATGACTTTGCTAATAGGTTTAAGGGGGTTTATCCAGAACTGTGACAGCGCTGTTTTTCATCTTCATAGAGGAGTGGATAAAGGAGATTCATGACATTTAACTTCCTAAGACTTTAGTGCACCAAAGTGATGGGCAGAAGACTGTCAGGACTCTAGAGTTCTGTTCCCAGATTTCTCACTGACTTCTTCTCTTACCTGGACTATAACTTTCACTCCAGTTACTCTGCATGTAAAATGGGAATAAAAATGACAACACTTACCTGACAGGGTTTTTATAAGGGACTTCAATAGGTTATGATTCTCAGGACCTTCACTCATGGAGTGATATAAGTTTTTCTTGGGTTTTTTTTGGTTTTGTTTTTGTTTTGTTTTGTTTTTTAATTTTTTTTTTTTTTAATTTAGGAAAAATAATTCTTTTTTTAAGCTCATGTCTATCATCAAGGCAATGAAAGCACAGAATACATGTTTGGTAGCACAATGCTGGTAGTGCCAGTGTACTACCAACAGTGCCGGTATAGGCTAAAATAATTACACAAGTAGCATCGCACAGACAGACTGTGCGCTGTCCAGACACGAACTCAGCAAAGAGTGAGCTGAGTGCATTAGCCACTCTGTTTGCTCTGACCACTGGGATGTGCAGCCCACCATCTTACAGATCAAACCTCAGACTTGGCTAGGGTAGCATGCACACAGTATTTCCTCTTAACCCTTCTTTGATACAACTTTTTCTTTGATTCTTGGAGAGATGCCACTGGGTATAAACACCTGGGTCTATGTCTACCTCATGCCTTGATTTGCATAACAGATGACAGAATGAATGTCAGAGCTGATGCTTAGTAGACAACTGCACATGAAAAATGAGCCTAGACTGCCAGGGAAAAAAATCTTTCTCCCTTTTGCAGCCTTTTTCAGGAAAGGAGGTTTTCTGCTGTAATTATCAGAAAGATCTGCAGGACGAAGGAGCGGGAGAACCAAGACTGTTTCACTAGAGTCATTCAAGAAATGATCTAACCTTGGAGAGATTCAGTCTCCTCAGAGTGTTAAGAAAATCTGTGGTTACACAAAATTTACTATCATCCAATGAGACACCTCAAACATCAAAGATAGCTACTTCTTGATCAGTCACTAGAGAGCTCTCCACCGTCATCTCCTGTGGAGCCAGGAGAAGAAGCTGTAAGAAATGCGATGCAGAGATGTTACTAGGGTTCTGAGTGCTTTGCAGCACTCACTGGTATCCTGCCAGGCATGGGAAGAATTCTTCCTCCCAAGGGCATTTGGCCGAGATAGCTCCAGACTGAGGGAGAATAGGGTTTGGACATCTGGGAAGTTTGATGTGGATCAGCCTGTGGGATGATGTGGAGGTGGATTTTTGTCACATGCTCTGTGAATAGTCAATCTCTATCTAATGGCTGGGATCAGGAAGGAATTTTCCCGCAGGGCAAATTTGCACTCATCCTGGGGGGGTTTTTGCCTTCCTCTGCAGTATTGTGCATGACCACAGGCCAGGCTCCTCCAGTCCTTTTTGGCAGAGTTGCTGCCTGCTGCTCATGCACCATGAAGGTGGTGTGACCTTCTGTGGCCTGCTGTGACCCACATCCATTCTTCTTTTATCTTCTTCCTTTGTGTGGCTGTTCCTCAACCTAACAGTTCACATTCTCTTCAGAAACAGGGTTTGCTTGGCCTGTATTCCTTCTCCTGGCAGGGACTGAAGGTCCCAGGCTGAGCTGGGACACGTCCCCTGGATCCCTGGCAGGAGATAGTGAGGGTCTTACATAAGGCTGGTCCCAGAGACTGAGGCCTGTGGGCACTCCCATGACCCTGACAGAAGTAGACCTCCAAATGTTTCCAAGCTACAGAAATGAAAATATGGTCACTCAGTGATTGCAAATAATAATAACCTGGGTACATCAATACCCATACTGTGCTTTCTCATCACACTTAGTCCAGGTTCCTGTAGAAATGTTTAGTTCATCTTCTTTGCACTGAGAAAAAGGAGTCACTCCAAGAGGCAGCAGATGTGCCCATGGCATCTGGGCTCCCTGTGGTGCTGTGAAATGCAGTTAAGTTGCCCGTAGACTCTGGTTTCACCAGTGGTCAAGTCAAGGTAGGAGCACTGTCAGGGGTCTCTCTTGTATGCAGCTACCTCAGCTCATGAAACTTGACCAGCTTTGTGACCTCTTGGGTGATTCTTCCTCTCTCACACTTAAAATTGACAAGGTACAGATTCAAAACACAGCAGTGAGGAAGACTGACCAACCTGCTGGCAAAGAGATGGACAGGATCATGCAGACACATGCCTTTTTTGGTCAGCTTCACTCCTTTAGAAGTGATATTAAACACAATGTGATAAAACTTCCCCTTTTTATTCAAGATGCTGCTTGCAATTTGCATCAAAACCAGCAAGACAATAACATTTTCTCAATTAGAAAATTGTGCGTGTGTGTTTACAGCAGACTGTTTCTTAACTACACATTAGTGGTCACTTGCAGCAAAACCAACCCCCCCCAAAACAAGATCTATGTAGAGCATAGAGAAAAAATACAAAAATGGCTGTAAATAAAATATGTCTCAAAACATTTTGAGGGATTGATGTCTCAAAACATTTTGGGGTGCATGTGTGTGGGGAAAGGGGCAGGTTAAGCTTTGTCCTGGCAAGGCAGAGCACTGGATTATATGCATGGAAAACATTGTACTATTACCTACTCCCCAGCACATATTGTAAATAAGGGCACAGAAAGGGCTGATTTGCAAACCAGACTAGAGCAAACAGATTGCTGTATAAGCCATGGTAACAGGGCATGGGTAGGAAGTAACCAGTGTTAAAACAGCCAAATAAAAAAAAAAAACACTGTCCCTGAACTGATTGGTTCCAAAACATACACTGAAGTGGTGGGTCTCTAACAAAGAGAGAGACAAAACACCGGCTAGTCATTTCTGGAAGTGCCAGACAGAAGGCACTTTCCTAAAATTTAATGTGATATTGTCACAATGTGTGTTGCTACTGGAAGCAGGGCCTGACTGGCAACAAATCCACAGTGTCTTTTTGCAAAAAAGGGACTCTATCAGGCTGATGGCTCCACTCTTTTGAAGGTGGAACCTCCCTACCTCTGTTTTTCTAATCGAAACAGTTAACAGATCCCTACGTAGGGAGATATGTTTAAAGGGAAGTAAATGTTATCATTCTCAGACAAATGAGGAAACTGGGCACACAGGAAGAATTTGAGCAAGGTCATTTAGCAAGTTGTAAATAATGAAGGGACTGTACTTGGTAGCTGTGAGAGACTGGGAGGATTGATGTCTCAAAACATTTTGGGGTGCATGTGTGTGGGGAAAGGGGCAGGTTAAGCTTTGTCCTGGCAAGGCAGAGCACTGCCCTGTACACCTCACCCCCCTGGAGCCCGTATCCCAGCCTGGCAAAGCCTGCCAATCCCCGAAGGCAATGCTCCACACCCTTTTCTGGAGCCCCTAATCAAGGTCCTGAGTGGCTAAATGACCAGAAGTTCCACCTGGGGGAAGGGCCCAGAAAGGCCAAGGAGTATTGAAGGCCAAACACAAGGCAGTCATGTCTTCACCCTACCTCTTCTTGGAATTTCTATCTGAACACCCCTAGAACCCAGGAGTTGTTAGCTATGTGTGTGCTTTTCTATATCCTTTCTATTTTCTCTCTTTCTCATTCTTCTTCTAATTCTCTTTTCTTGGAATTTTTGGGTAACTTAAATTAGAATAGGCTTAGAGTTTGCTAGGTTGAATGGGCTAAGTTAATGCTTTGAGAGGTGTTTTATGCTGATTGAGTGTTGTACAAAACTTTTTGCCAAATTTATCTGATTTTCTAAAGTTGCCAGTAAAGTCTTTGTTGTTTTGACTTCTTGAGAATATCTTGTCAATATTTCTCCCATGCATCTAGCTCAGAGTACATGAATAACCCCAAGCCCTGTTCAAAACCTCGTTGAACAAGTTGTTTGGGGCCTTACAGTTTTATCCCAAAACCTTCTCTTCTGAATTTATATCCCTTACCTGCTTATTATAAACGTGGTCTGCAGGCTCAGAAGTGTCACACATAAGGGATGTGCAATGTGTTGTTTGTAGGTTCTCATTAATGGATCAATGGGTTAAAGGTGGTATAGAGTTAGAGAAATGGATGAAAAGTCCTGTGTAAGCATTACTTATTAAAAGTAAACAAGATATCAATGCAAATATGCTAACAGGTATAAAAATTAGTTAGTTTTAAGATTAGATCTGTTTACAGTAGATGAGAATTGTCGGTGTAGAGAGACACCAATGTTTCATTCCTCAATTTTTCCTTAAAACAATTTTTTTTCTCCAAAAAGCAAGACCTCTCCAAGATCTTTCCAAAGAGCAAGACCTCTAAATGCTACCTGCAAGAAAATCCTGAATGAAAGCGTCGAAGTAGTAGCTTCTTTAGAAGGATGCTCTGCCTAAGTGGGCAGCTTTACCTTTACCCTATTTGCAAAAGTTATCAGTGGTGGATGGAGAAGGGGAATCAAGCTGCTTTTCGTGTTGATGAATGCTGAGAGTAACCCGACTCAACAATCCTGAAGTTCAGCATTAAACATTGTTTCATGACAGGCACCAGTGAGGACAGACAAAGTTCCTGATAAAGAAAACCAACAAGTTATAGTACTGATAACTTGTCTAAAGCTGCTGAGCTAAAGGCTGCTGAGCTGTGGTGTGCTGTTCATGGTTTAGATACTCTTATGGATTGTGATTTCAGTCAAGAGAAAAGTGGAAAGTTGAGATTTACGTTGGGGTCCTTAAATAAGCTTGTTGAATTCTCTACCTCAATTTCCCTATGTTTAGAAATTAGGTATTGACACTAACTTCTCACAGGGGGGGAGTGGTGAGAAATAACAGGTGTTCAAGCAATATTCCCACTACGCTTAACAGAAGCTTTATTATTACTAGGACTCTCTGTTGAGCCAGATGCTGAAAAGTAAATGGCAAGCACCATGCCTTCATCAGATGTAGAAAGCAACAACAAAAAAAAACCTTCTACAACTTGAATTCAAATGCAAGGGAGATCTCATTGGTTTTATTTGGTAATAGGATGAACATACATGAACTCAGTTACAGAAAAACTGTAAATGTTGAAAAATGTTTTAGAGACCGCAAGCCTCTTCTTTCAAATCAAGAACTAAAAATAAATACATACTGTAAAAAAATATTTTCAGAACAATTAAGAATATTTGCCATTACTTGGTGTCATTCATTTTGGTTTTCCATTTTTTTTCCTTATAAGTCTTAACAAGCCAAATAGGTTTTTTCATTACCCTGCCCACCCAGTCCCAGGAGCAAACTTGCACTGAGTTTTGTTTTCAGCAAGCATTTTAATTTGTTTCTATTTCCTGAATATAAAACAGCATAACAACCTGCCTTTTATCTTCCTTGAAAAATGTTGGAGAACAGGTGTCTGTTGTTTGCTTTAATTCAGCTCAAGAAAGACATCTCGATTTTCAGTTCTGCTAACATAAACATACTCTAAAGTTTATTATCAACCTCATACATAGAATTCCCTGCAAAATGCAGCTGAGAAAAGGTTGTTTTATAAGACTAAGATCCTTGAATTTGGTTTATTTCCCCTTATTGCACCTACCAAGAGGTTTAACGTTTCTTAACTTTATTTAGAACCTGTACCGTAGGGTTAACCACAAGAGCAGTAAAATCCGTCACAGATAAGCCATAGTGTCCACCCCTGCTGAAAGTGGACCAGTGCACTAGGGCATAACTTTGAAGTGCCTACAAGAAGTGGCATCATCAAAACAAACAGAGAGATAATCTCTCATTTTTAAAACTCAAGGTGGTGTAACCAGGTTCTACCACAAGAGAAGATGGCCCCACCCTGATGCACTGGCTTTACACGGAATGCCCTGTGTGTGGTGAGCTGTATATGTTTTTGCTGTTTAATCTTTGTCCCCAGATGCTGCCATGGGACTAGAAGAATTTTGCATGCAATGTCCTTTGATTTCAGTACAACTAAAAGAGTGGTCAGGCCTTAGGTGTTATTTTGCACTAAGCTGATGTGCAAATGCAATGACTTTTGTCTGTCAGGTAAGAACAGGGAGGAGAAAAGAGTGGTGAAATACTACTGTGAGAATCTGGGCCTGTAGAAAGCCAGAAGACCTGGTAAAAACCCAACAAGAACACTACAATAAAAACAGTAAAGATTTTTTAAAATTGCATATAAAAGTATATAAAAATACCACCCAAGCAAGAAGAAAAGCAAAATGCTCACTCTGTCATTCTGCTGCTAGATTTTCTCACTAGAAAACCCCAATGGCCGTAAGTCATTTAGCTTGATAGATGCACTCCTACAATCAGCAGCAAAGACAATGGAATTATGTATATTCCACCTACCACTGGATAGCATCTAAACTCAGGGTGTTATAAGTACTCAGCAGTCATTACATATGTGCTTGGAAGAAACCAAAATAATACAAAATGCTGAGAGTGTACTATGAAGCTTGTGAGTGTGTGCTGTCTTGTGCTTTAGTGTAAGGGTAAATACATTTGCTGAAGCTGAGTTTCAGGTCCTCAGCCAGCTTGCTTGGAAGTAGTTTTGTTTTATTCCACCTGGTGGTCGAGTCCCCAGAGCAGAGTGAGCTGATGCCTCAAAGCCTGCATCCTGGTCCTGCTTGGGTACAGACCAGAATCCTCTGTGCTTACTAGGGATCAAAAGAGCTTTTTCAGCAACAGGAAAGCAGTCCCAGCAAATGGAAATACACAGACAGCATTTAATTTTAACAGAAAATAATGGCATTGGCAGTGGTCACCTGTACTGCTTCTGTGCTGATCTTGCTTTGACACAGTAGTCAGACATGAAAAAGGATATTTGGGATTGCAAAACTTGTCTACCTGTGGGAGCAGGAGAAGCCCCATATTAGGATGCACAACTGGCACTAAACTGAGACTGAGCAGACCTGCTCATTTTGTAGGTAACATGAATGGGAAAATCCTCTGTACCCACTTCAGAGGGAGATGAATCATGAAAAGTGAAAGCACAGAGTTTTTCCTCCGTTCTATCTGGCCAGCATTGATGTCGGGTCCCTGGAGTAATTTGTATGTAGTCAGTACCACAGGGCTCCTTCTCTTCCTCAGCCAGCATGTTTCTGCTTTCAAGTGATGATTGTTCAGACACCATGCCAGTAAAGCTCTGAGATCAGCACTGGTTCAACACATGAAAGCGAAGTATCATTTTGTTTTTAATTATTAAATGAGGTGGTGGATTTTAAAAGTGTGAAAGAAAAGGGCTCAATTATGCTCTCATTTTCTGAGTATAAATGGCTAACCTGTGGTACAGATCATCAAAGGATGAGGAATTTCATTGTTTTAAAATGAAATGTGAAGGAAAAGAAGACAAGAAATATTTAAGACAATCTCACAAGCTCCTAGAAATATACTAGTTTATTCTAGTTAAAACAAGTAGTATACTTGTCAAGTTCCTTCTTTACGAAGTTGAATGGGTTATTGTGCTTTTCAATTAAAAGACAGATTTGGGAGCCATTGTAGAAGTTGCAAGGACTAACAGCAAATTCAGTGAACTTATGGACTTTCTGATTACAAAGCAGCATAGCACTATCAGCTATCTAATTTGAAATATATTTGCTTCCAGACTGAGCTTGTAAGACTTTGTCAGTATACATGCAAACATTTTCATACTCAAAATTTTCCTCTTTGCAAAAACACCATCATATACCATTCTTCTCTAGCATAACCAACTACATTTTGGAAAGTGTCTGTACAACCACAAAATTTATGCTTGAAAAAAGAAAAAGGAATTTGCCTCCTTAATTCACCCAGCATGAACCACGTCCCCAAATGGCAGATTCATTCTGATGCTAAACATCCTACTGTATAAATAGATAGTGTGTTTACATTACCTTGAGCTATACAAAAGGCTGCACTTTTAGATGAGCTTCAGTCTGCTTAGATTGACTAATTTGAAATATGTTTTAAATCTAAAATTGCAAGTTTTTTTTTTGTTGTTTGTTTGTTTGTTTTTTTTAATTTACTACCTATTTTATTACCGGGGGAAAAAAAAAAAGGTTAGCTTGCCTCATCTATGTTTTTTCTCGAACATGGAAAATACTGATGACATTCCTAATCCTTTTATAATTAAACATAGAAATCTGACCATATAACTTTCGGGAAAAAAAATGTTATATTATTTGTAAGGAAAGCTGGTTGACTTCAATATTTTGAGAGGGCGCATCACAGGTTTGTACATTAAAATTAAAATAAATCAAACAAACAAATGCCTTTTTTCTCATGTGTGAACACTTCTTGCATATTGTCACAAAAATGCATGGTTCAAACCATGGAGTGTAGCCTAGAGAACTGCTTCTCTATGAGGTATTTAAATAATGAACAGGATACAATGAAACACTAAGACACTGGTGAGACACTGAAGCAGGTTGCCCAGAGAGGCAGCAGATGCCCCATCCCTTGGAAGCATTCAAGATCAGGTTAGATGCGGCTCTGAACAACCTGACCTAGTAGAAGATGTCCCTGCACTTTGCAGGAGGGCTTGGAATAGATGACTTTTATGTGTCCTCTATGTCCCTTTAAACCCAAACTATTTGAATTCAATGATCCTCTGAAAACATATTGAAACATTTTTTGCTATAGTGTGTTCAGGAATCCAAGCACCACGTCACCATGAGTCCAGGGTCAGCTAGTTCGTTGAACAGCAATCCCAGATAAAGAACAAAACACTGATAGGGATACTTGGAATGGCATCCTCTCTATTTTAAGACAGGAAAGTGCCTGTATTCTCCCTCTCAAACTATACATCAGTTTCTGGGAAGCAGAAGACGTGTGGTGCTCTTTCAGCTAGGCAGAGCTTTCTGAGAGCACCAGCAGTCTGTGCAGAGGTGGAACAGTGTCATCTTTATCGCACAGCTTCCCAGCCTGTGCTGCCCTCTGTAAAAAGCACTCTAGCACCAGAAGATTCCTTTGTGCCTAGAGATGGGTGCTCCCATATAATTCTGTAAAATTTCAGCATGAGGCAAATGTTATGGACCCAATATTTGCAGAGTTTCTGGCTTATTCATTGCTTATGTAGTCTTACTGAGGATGGAAAAGAAAGGCATCTGAAGACATAATTTCTATACACCTGGAGGAAGTTAGGGAAAGATGTAGTTACAGAAATCCTTTGTCACTCTTTATAAACATAGGCCGTTAGCTGATGACCACCTAATCCTTTTACAGTTTTTGATTGATTCTTTTTGTGGAATAAAATGAGAGAAAGCAGTTATGTATTTTTTTATTATTATTTTTTATTATTTTTTTTACACATTTGCATAGTAGCTGATCTCTAGCTTAACTGGGAGGTGTCTAAACATACCATACTTTGGCTCACGATGCACCAGTGCAATGCTGCAGTGTTTCAGGGAGGTGAGGGGGCAATGTAAGGAGGCAACCCCAAAACAGATGCTTTCACCTGGCCCAGTCTCTTTGTAGGGTTTTGATTTCCAGATTTCACTTTCACTTGATATATTTTCCCAGCTAACAGATTTCACTTTTTTTTTTTTAATAACAACAAAAAATTCTAAAAAATGCTAATAATCCACCATAGCTTACAAAAATAAGTTAAAAGGAGGAGACTGTTAGGTCTATTTCTGACTATCTGTGTAATAAAAAATACCTGCATGCTGAGATCAGTAGCTTTGCCTATAGCATCATTTGTAGAATGGCAACTCTGATTTGCAGCCCCAAGAAAAAGCAAATCCACCAGTTCCCTTATTAGCTCCTGCCATTAGTGAATAACTCCAATAATTGAGGAAAAACATTTTCCAGCCTGATTTCACACCTTTGTGCCAGTGCATGATAAACAAGAACTGACCAGCTATGAATTAAGCCGTTTGGCTTTGAGGAAGGAAGGAAGGTGTGGAAGGAAGGTGC
>VZRN01005903.1:64107-74680 GCA_013397935.1 Dasyornis broadbenti | reverse complement strand
AAAAAAAAAAAAAAAGAGGACATGGTAGAAATAACGTGTGAAAGTGTTAATTACAGGATCATACAATCAGAATAGTTTGGGTTGAAAAGGAACCACCTAGTCCAACTCCTCTGCAATAAGCAGGGACATCTTCAAGGAGATCAAATTGCTCAGAGCCCTGTTCAACCTGATCTTGAATGTTTCCAGGCATGAGGCTTCTGCCACCTCAATGGGCATAATGTTCCAGTGTTTCACTACCATTACTGTAAAAAATTTCTTATATCAAATCTGTAATGGGGAAGAACAATTTTCTCATTTGCTGTTAGTTTTATGAGAAAAAAAAAATTATTTTGAAAAAGAAGGGTTGGAATGTGCAGAAAAATTATGTCCATGTGACTGCATATAATTTTCCATTCAAAAAGTTGCCAAGCAATGATTTCACATGGAAAAATTCAGTTTTCCAAAATGGTTTAATGATGTTCTATCCCACAGGAAACATTTGATGAACTACTTGTGCTGATGATGTCTCTGATAGGGCTGTGTCTTTATTTGGGAAATGACATCCCCATATTTCTTTTCTTGAAATTGTAAAAAAGGGCAGTATTGAGTAATAAGAGGTATCTCTCACAGAATAAACCACCAATAATATGAAGATCAGATTAACATGAGAAGAAAACTAGTCTATGTTCAAGAGACTTGCACAGGATTTTGAAGCAGTTAAGTCTGAAATCCAAGACATGACTGCAACTTACATAGCCATCCTCAAACTAGTTTTACTGCAGTTGGCTTTGGTATGGATAGACTTCATTGTACCAAGCTCTGGCTAGACACGTAGTTCCTCACACTCTCAGCGACCTTGATCTTTGTTCCTGGAGACATGCCCACTTAAGTGTTTTTGTGTCACTCCAAGGTCTCTGACACAGACGCAACATTTCCCGCCTGTGACTACAGGGTAAACGTAGTTCCAACATCTTTGTGTCAACACGACTGGCTATTCTTTGTCTCTCTAGTCACTAGCTTCTCCATGTAGTTGAAGGACAAACAGAATCATTTTGGCATGTATATATGCCTATAAGAAAGTATTACAATAGCTTAATTTGTATATAATTTTAAAAGCAACTTGGACACATATCCTACAAAGATTTATGCAAAATATGCTCTGCAGCTTTCTTCTCTGGGTCCAGGATGCCTGCACAGTAGGCTAGAGTGTTGTCAGTTGGGTTCAGGACTTCAGTGGATGCAAAAGTGTGAAAAGTGAGAAAGCTGAAGCTCTTATGTTAAACGTAGAAAAATGGGCCTGTTTAGTACAAATACTCCCCAGCTACACATTGAACAGAGGTTGTAAAATCCAAGAAGAGAACAGAGGTTGTAAAACCCAAGTACCCTTTACCCTGCAAAAAATCCAGGCTGAGTTTCACCTACCAGCAAACTACATGTGGTGAGCACATTATAGCCATAATCTCAATCTTCCTAATTCTTAATCTTTTTTTGCAGTGTGTGACGTGTGAAAGACCATGCACTTGCACCAAGAGAAAGCATATGTTGGAGTAAACATTTCAGTAGTCTGCAAACAGCCACGTATTATCCACAGATAATGTTCCTTTCCCCACGTCCCTCACATGGCTGGTAAGGAGATTTGCTCTGGAGTGGGTAATGAACAGAACAGGTTGTGCAGTATTGGCAAGGCAGAAGCACCATCCTAGTGTTTTTCTTTCTAAGGTGCATAATTCACAATTTTTCTTCTGATTTTTATCAATTAGATAATTAGCTATAATCTGCCTTTGCACTGTCTGAATGAGAAACAGCCAGCCTACAAATTGTTTTTGCGTGGTTAGAGTTGCTTATTCACTGTAATCAATTGGTCCCATGGTATTGATCTTTTCCCTAAGGGGATGAACATAACTTTCTCTTACAGGACAATAAATAACAAATACAAATAACACAAACAAAGAAAAGCAACTTGAAAAAAACCAAATTCACAGCCTCAATTTTCAAGTTAGCCTGAAACATTCACTTCATGGTCCTCCAGCCCAAATAAATAGGTGGCCCTAATCTTTCTAAGACCTTGAGATTGAAGACCTTAAAATGTAACCTTTTCCTCAAAGTCAGAGGTTCATGGGTCTTCTGTCTCGTCTGAGCTGGTGATCCTGAATCCTCCTAAAATAGCCCCAGTGTTTCTGCATTCACCTGGTCCTGCAAGGACTGCAGCTTCCACCACAACTGTTGCTCAGCCATCACCCACCAGAGTGGGGAGAGCAGTCATTCTGCCCATTAAGCTTTCTGGAGCCTTGATAGTTACATAAAGAACTGCACACATGCATGAAAATCTGAAGAGTCACATGTTATTTGAGTATTTGTGCTTAATTTCTGCAGGACTGCAGTTAGAGCTCTGATTGGTACTTGTTCAAGACTGTTTTCCTGACAGACATTTAACTCAGGTATATAATTAACCTGACATCTTAACAAAATAACTGAATTTTTCTAAACAATTGGTACTAAGCGGCCTCTTAAGAAAAAATACGTATGTATGTGTCTGAAATTAATATATGCTTCTAGATGAAATTTTCTACATTTTTAGTTGAGGTATATTTTCTTCTTATTTATCCCTCCGCTAGAGCAGTAGGTATTTAAATAATTTCTTAAAAGGAAGCAATAAAAGAAAACACTCTATCATACTAAGTTGCATTACTTACAATGACTCTTTCTTGACCATCAAAACAAAGCACTGTATAATTTATATTTAGGAATAGTTACGTTTCAGTAAATTTCACTGATATATACACAGAAAAAATGCCAGACAATTTGTTCCCATTTCTTTTGCTACCTAATAAAAAAAATATTTTGCTACCTAATAAAAAATAGCTCAGCAATTTCTTTTGAAGCAATGTGGGTTTAGATACTATCTCAGAGGCCTGTGCTACACAGGTGAGAAAGTACAAAAGAATAAACACGCTGCATGACTTAGATCTGTTTTTCCAAACTAAGGCTGAGGCTGCTAAAATATCTGTGGACCTCTACACTAGGCTCAGACTCATTTGAAATTATTCCCAGATGCCCGTCCTATGGCTTGCAATTGCTACAGTTCAAAAATGTTTCAGCAGCCTCCCTTTTCAATAGCATTCTTAATAGGACCTCTTGTGCAACATTTTTCTTAGGTATGTTTTTTTCATCTCCAGTGCAGCCTGTCCTTACAGACAGAAGAATACAGCCCAAAGAAAGTCAGAAGGATAGAATCTCACAAATCCGCATTTCCTATTAAGCAACTCTAATAATCCAGGATTTTTCTTTCAGGCGCTGCACAAAAATTGATGGATAAGGCTTACCAGCTGAACTAAGTGGTACTAGGCATTATGTGAAAGGAATGATTTCCCTTCAGAATGCTTCAATGGCTTTTTTCAAATCTAATGACTGTTTCTGTTAAGTCTGTTTCTGGTTACCGCACAATTTTTTGGTTTTAGAATAAATTGGAGATGTTTAGGAAACAATAGCTTGCACATAAAAATGGGTGGCAAAAATGAAATAAAATGTTGTCCTTACCATCTGTTTTCTTTGATTCATCCCCCACACTAAACTTATCTTTTCTGTCCGATTTATTGTCTTCCTTTAATTCACCTAGAAAGAAGAGATAAGAATCAATAAGAAACACTATAAGCATTTTAATGCAGAGTGCATTTTAATGTTTGTAACTCAATGAAATTGCAACATCCAAAGGAGATGTTCCTTAGGAGGAAAGATCTGAATTCAAAAGGAACAGAATAAACACATTTTCATACAACAATGCTCCAGAAAAAAAAATTATCCCACTCCTACAGATAAGCAAGTTTTACAGTCTACTTATAAATTTCTTCTAATTATCAAAACCTTTTAAAATTCAAATGGAAACTCATAACTCCTCTGATTGTATGTAGGCCATTAAAAACCTGAACATAAGCTTCATTTCAAGATCAGGAGTCTGAAGCATTTATGCTTTCCAAAGAAATATGATCCTGCCAGATTTCATAACAAGTGTCTGTTTTAAAGAACCATCTTAGATACCCTGAACAGGACCCTGAACAGGACTATATAATTTTGCCTTTCTTTCTCTTATCACATTCCTTTATCCACAGATTCATTTGTGTTCGTGTCAGGGAACAATCATCCTAGCATTAATCACTGCTGTTAGAGTCTCTGTAGCAAACCAGAAAATCAAGGCCTTTGGCAGAGCAATGGTTCATACAGAATGAAAATAGCAACAACTTAAGCTGGGGTGTATTTTATGAAGCCAGGAATCTCTACCAAGAGTCATTCTCTTTTTAGTCCTCTATTAGTTGTACAGCAAAGCACATCAGACCTTACCAGACCATCCCTTCATTGAATGAGGATGCCAAATGCTAAATCAAATAAAAAATAACTTAGAGTGAAAGCTGGAGCAGAACAGAGCTATTTCAGCTACAGCGTCCAAACAGCAAGAAAGAAGGTCTTCTTCCTTTTGTGATGCACACCTCAACACAAAAAGCTGTAAAAGGCTCACGTCAGAATTTTGTAAATGTGAGGCTGCATTACAGTGATGCGTATTCCATTTGTATTACTATTTTCGGTACTATAACTACTTCTCAGCCTTTGGATCAAGATTAAAGGTATTAAGTATTAAAGGGGATATGATCTGCCTTCAAAATACTCATGGGCAGTGGGTATTTATTTTTGGACACACTGAAAAAAAAAAAAATTGTAGAGAAAAAAGGTCTCCCTCTTCCACAATGTGCCTTAACCATTAGCATATTTATTATTCTTGGACAGCAGTGGATCAATCTCCCTCTCTCCAGTTAAGCTTCATCATAGTATAAAAGAGGAATGGTTTTCAAGCCCTAAAATATTTAAAAAGATGAAACAAAAGCACATTCCGTTCAGCTTTTATTCAAAACTTTTCATGTTTATCTTCCTAAGCCCACTGTGTGGGTGAAAAAAAATGAATGCAAGCTGATACAGGGCAAACCTTTTTGTCTTCCTGAGGGGCCCATTCCTGTTCACGCATGCAACACTGAAGAAAAATCCCATACATTAGAGAGAATGACAGTTTTGATTCCCACAGTCCTTCCAATCTAAAAAAACCTAATTATGAAGGAATTACTGGGAAAGGCCAGGAATCCTGAGAATTATATCAGGAATATTTTAAACAGAATTTCTGCATCCCCTGCCATCTAACCTCACTGTCTGGGCCTGGACTTTCAAAGCCTAGATGCTTATTCAGTCTTTTTCTAAGAGGAGGCTTCTAAGTAAGTTTTTCCCTAGTTTTGGACTGCATGATACTAGCCAAAGTTGTGACAAGTCACATGTGGCTGGACTGCCAGTTTTTGATATTGGTTTCAGGGAGCAGGAGCTGTGCAGGGAAGGACAGTGAAATGGCCAAGAGACAGGTGATTTCTTCTGGTGAGTTTACTAAGTTTTTTTAATGTCTAATGGAATTTTCAAACATTTTTTACCACCTTTTTTGGTGCAGAATGAGATTCTTATTTTAACTCTATTCTACAGCAAATTAAAAACACTGGAATAAAATTTCTGTCAGAAAAATAAACCTCAAAAAAAAAAAAAAAAAAAAAGGTTCATGACTGGCCTTATAAAAAAATAAACTGAGCAAAGGAAGGATAGATAAAATAAATCATAAAAAAACAGAGGACAAAAATTCTCTGAAACAAACCATATTTAAATCTGAGACTCAAATAAAATATGCTTTTAATTGGCTTTATAATGAGTTTATAAGCCAACTTTGACTTCTCCTCTGTCAGCTACTCAAATAATGAAGATGCTCATTGAAGCAGGAATATTTGTTTCAGCTTTCCACGCTGTGTGTCATAACAGGCTACTTCATTTCCATGAGAAAACAAATTTTTCCTTTTTTCCAAGCAGGTATGATGAACCCCATCTACAGAAGAATACTACTTGAAAGTTAATTTAATTTCTGATTTGCACATGTAGGTGACTATGCCTATGTTAAGGAAGATACTCTGAGCCCAGGAATGCTTTTTCAGGACATCGGGTCCCCCCCATCTCTAATGTGAGATGCTGGCTTTAGGGCTGGATTTATGTTTCAGTGGAAGGAGAGAACTCACCATTCTGGACATGCTGCTTCTCTTCTCCCACAATGTGATGAGGATCCGTTTTCTTATCTGTCCTAGGTGCGCTTTTCCCTTGACAGGTTTCATGTTGGCTCATACCACTTTGCCAAGTGCCATTTACAGGATTCTTACTGGCATCTGTACTTTTGCTTTCCCCAGGATTTGGTTCTTTGCTCTCTTCTGTCTTTGCTTCTGTGACACCTTCACCTGCCTTCCCATCCTGTTCACCTCTTTCCTTTTCATCGGTTGTTTGATTAGCATTTTCCTCTGCTTCTTTCTTAGCATTTTCTTCTGGATCCTCAGCAAAAAGAGAAGCCAAACGAGGAAAGAAATCACAACTATCAGTGAATTTTACAAGAACAACTCACAGATCTAAATCTACCTCAGATTTTCACATGCAAACAATTTTTATTTAGATAAATGTAGGAACTGTTTGACAATGGAAAAAAGAGCATAGGAGGACATTTAACAAAATATTCTGAAAATAACCCCCCAGGTCGTCCTAAATTTATATTATGCACATGTCCTTTTTTTACCATATAAAATTCATCTTTGAAAAAGTGGTTCCTCAAAATTCTTAAAAGGCAAGAAGAGATACTAGCTAGTGAAGGCTGTAGGGATGCCAAGGTTAGTTTCACTTCTGGCACACAACAAACAGCATTTAATTTGTCTCATACCATATCACGTAATTCTAAGCACATGAAGTCTTGGTTCTTTGGTATCTACTTTTTCTCCCTCTTGTTCTAGGTTACTTCCTTTCTCTTCCCTTCCGCTTATCATTACCCTTTCTTTATGGCATGCTTTCTTGGCAAACTAATATATTGCTACTAGTACTTGCCCTTCTATCCCCAGAAGTTTTACAGTCAGTCACAAATATACAAAGCTATAAATTCAAAAGCGAGTATTGAACAGCAGTGGTATCTCAAAATAATGTCATTCAGGAAAAATAAACCAAAATACAGAGAGGCCATTTTCTTCCATTCAAGACACTGGTCTTGTTCTTGTCCAAACCTTAGGTACTTATGCAATACCTATTTGTAAGACCGATTGCAAATTACTTTGGCTTCAGGTTATAGAAACCTCTACATCTCTAGCCCAAGTCAGGAACAGCACACCCCAGCAGACTCAGCTGCAAAGGCTCTGTGTGGCTTTCTGTATCACACTGACAACCAGGAAACAACCACAGTCCCTCACCACACCCCTCTATCTAATAAACATGTGCACAGACTCTGGGCAGACACTCCATAATTTTCTCCCACTTTTCCATGATCAACAGACACTTAATTTATAAAAGCAACTGAGTAGGTCAGCACACACTCAGTTTGGAACCTGTGAACTTATGCAGCTTTAGAGCATAACCGAGTCTAAGCGCAGAGGTGTGACCAACATACTCATGTGCTCGGGATTTCTGGTTTGGCAGCACTCTGGCCCACTCCTTACCCCATCATGGGATCATTTTAATTGTCATAAGAATCCACAGAGATATCTCCTGTTTCCTGAAAGACTATGTAAGCTGATGAATAGAGGGGCAGATCCTATAAAAAACTGAATAATATCCCAGTCCTGTGGAATTATTCTTGACACCTATAGGGAAGATGTTTTGTTCTTCATAGGGGTAGGATCTTGGCAAGTATGTAAAAATTACAGAAGAATTTCTAAGGGTCTTGTCAAATACTTCTCATGAATGAATCAGTACCAATTTTGAGAAAAATGTACCAATGGGGTACTGTGTGAATGGACACATGCAGGTAACCGGGGTGACAACCAAACCATAGCTGAAATGCAAAGAGTGTTTATTTCATTACCTCACTAACAATGCCTGGTGGCAGAGACACATGGGAATACAAGCTCTGTCAGGCTTAGTTCATCCTAGCTGGCAGCGGAGTGGGTGCCTGGTGCCTACCACAGTATGTCACAGGGCTTCTCTCACCTGCAGTTTATCACAAGGCTGTGCTTTTATGATCTTGCTGTCTCCCAGCAGGAGACTCAAGCATGTCTGTGAGAGTGTGTTATCTCTACGCAGGAATTCTACTTCTCAAAACAGGACATGAACAACACTAGGCATAATAAATGGAGTTTTTCCATTACATGTTCTTAACATTTCCAGAAGCAAGGCCACTTTGAGCAAAAACTATTCCCTCCTCACCAAATCTTCCAGTTTTAACCCTTTCCTCCCAGCAGGTAAAAATGTGGAAAGCTGTCCTTTTAAGAAATGCTGGTTTGTATTTCCTTGTCAGCAGCTAAATAAACTAATTTTTAAATTAATAAATTATGACTCACACAAAAACGTAATTCAATTACTCTCCCTCACTTCATTAATCATTCCTGAAATCTATGCTAGATTCCACAGATAGCTAGGCTATGCATGTAGATATTTTTTCTGGTGTCTCACAAGTTTCACAGAATATTCTGATTTGAAAGGGACCTACAAGGATCATCAAGTCCAACTCTTAAGTGAATGGCCATACAGAGGTCAAGCCCATGCTCTGACCAAATGAGCCAATCTCAGGGTCTCATGGCATACAGAAGGATTCCTCTCATTTGGGGATCTGAAAAAAAAAGCTTTATTTTGCACGTGCACCACAGGACAGAACTTTGTCTCAGGAGAACTGAGCTTGCTACAACACCTCTTGTCAAAAATAGTGTCAGAAAATACTTTATCTGTATGGTGCTTTGTGCATTAGGGTGTTTGTTTATTCAGTTCTTTTGTTTGTAGCTCTTTAATGATGATCCTTTAGGCAAAAAAAGAAAAAAAAAAAATGTCAGTAATAAACCCACTTACTTTTCCCACACAGTATAAGAAATTTTCTGTAAATACCACTCAGGATAAAAACATCTCACTGAGGCTTCTAGAACAATGCCATTACCAAAGGGCAAATAGTGCACAAATAGTGTAATAATATTATTAACTAGAAAAATAGGAATGATAGATTCCTTCCTTTCTGATCGCCATTTTCTATTTGCTGTCAACATTAAATGCTTTGTCTGTATTCTCTTAATAATAATTGCTTTTATTGGCAGTGCATCCTGGTTGCAAGACACCCGTTTGACAAGGGCCAGCAATGTAAGCCCCAGCTGCGTGGCAGGCCTTGCTGCAAGACAGGCAAGGAGGGTGGTGCAGAAACTTGCTGCAAATCAGGAGAAAATAGCAGCTGAGCAAAGATATTGATGCAAGTGCTCTAGAGTCCAAAAACAGTTCCTTAGTCCTTAGCCCATACAAAGGTATGCTGAGCCATATGGTTGTATAACTCATTTAGGATTAAAAAAATATGCATGCTTGTACTGCTAAATGTACCTAGAAACACAGAAATTATGTAGAAGTCCCCCACAGGTCTGTCTTGCACATAGGATTTTTATATAGTAAATCATTAGTCAAGAAAATATATATGGTACACCTTGAAATTAAATTTTTAAAACCAGTTAATTGTATTGTAACTTCATTCACTCAATGCTCCTATACTGTGAGACACTGAACTTGCTAAATGCTTTGCTTGTTTGGTTAGCTTTAATTTGGTCCACAGGAACTAAAAAAACCCCAACCAAGCAACCAATCAACCAACCAAGCAAGCAAGCAACCAACCAACAACAATAATGACAATGACAACCAAAAATCCAAACCATCTAACCAACCAAACAAAAAAGTCCTTGGGAAATAAATAGATTTTGAATGATGTTTTTGTTTTAATTTTTTTTGGGATGCATAGAAAGTGTTTTTCCTTAATAGCAAGTCTTAATCACAAAGGAAAATTTGGTTTAAGTAATACATGATTTCCTGAACTTTTAGACAGGTCTTTCAATTGGAGAGGAAAAATTTGCTCTGGCATTTTGGAGAACTATGCTATATCCCTAAAGTCACAGCCACATAATACATTAAAATCAAACTTATTCCATTTATATGAAATAAAACAATTTCATTAAATAAGGGATTGAGCAGCAATTATTCAGATCAGGGAATAAATTGTATTGCAGTTCCATGAAGGACAAAAAAAACAAGCAGTGAAACAGTCCTCCTTTTTTATTTGTTCCAAAACTGATTTAAATCACCTAAGGGCTCAAGGATACCTTGGGCAATCATCCATTCCCTTGCCGTAATGGACAGTTATACCTAAATGATTCTCAAAAGATGACGCTCAGTATTTCCAAAAGAACTCCAATGATAGAGATTTGCTAATGTCTAACTTATTAGACATTATAATAATGTCTTTAATAACCTGCCATTTTTTTCTCCTCTTTACAGTCTAGGGTATTTAAACAAAAAATAGTTTTCTTATTTTGCAGCTGCAGTAGTCACCAAAAAACTGCTTTCAGCTATACACTTTCTTAGTTATAAACAAGTTATCATGATTTTCATTGCTGTACTCTGCATTGCCTACAAGTGGTTCATATACTTCCTGAACTGCAGTGGCCAAAACTGGACACAGAATAGCACGGAGGGTCTTGTTACTGCTGAAAAGATGAGAAGAATGCCAGATGTGTCTTAGGAGCAAAGTCGGGGGGGCGGG
>VZRN01005903.1:0-64039 GCA_013397935.1 Dasyornis broadbenti | reverse complement strand
GTTTGGGTTGGGTTGGGTTGGGTTGGGTTGGGTTGGGTTGGTTGGGGATTTTTTTTCAGTTTCATGACAATATTGAACCCTGGTCAACCATCAACAAACACAGCCCTCATATTCTTCTGAAATGTTTCCAGTCCCTCCCAGACTGATGACACCACACACATTTGCAGCATACTTCCTTATTCATTTTCCAAATTATCACCACAAATATGAAACCAGCTGTGAGTACAGAATATCATGTCCTTCTCCACTTAACTGTCCCCCAACTATTACCCATCTCTAGAACTACCACTCCCTTTCAACCTTAACAATGAACAATTGATAAACCTATACCAATACCATTCCAACTATTTTTGCACCCACTGTGAGTCTGATTTGTGAGTTTAGGGGAATACCCTCACAATTTTTTTTCCTCCCATTGTTCACATCCTCTTCATTATGTACACTTACATCACATAAGAAGAATATAAGGCACAAATGAGTCACAATGTCCCTATCTTCCTGCATTCAGAGTGATTGTTGAACTCAAAAAGCAGATTCTTTCAAACTAACAGTGCTTGCTTGGAGAGTGGTTAGATTGAAGATGAGCTTGAAGAAGAGGTTAAAAGAGTTTTTATTCTTTCACTAAGAAGCCTGGCTGTTACCTTTGCTGGCTTGTGCTTTCCATTTCTCCCTGTTCTGCTGCACCACCTCAGTCCAGCTGGCTTTAAAACCTTTGAAGTCCACAGTGAGTATGGAGCAGTTGAGTGAGGCACTTCCTTCAGACCCAGTGCTCTTGACACTTGATCTTTTAACTTCAGTGGGACTAATGCTATTCAGACTGGGACACAAAATCACAAAACACAGAAGAAATCAGTATCCCACACACTCAAATACAGCTAAGAAAAAATAGTGGTTCAAAGTCAGATAACAACCACCCTGGAAAACCTAAGCTTGAATCCTCTATCCTTTCCCTCTCTTCCAGCCCAGGCCAAACAATGTTAAAGCAAAGAGTACAACCTGAGCCAGCGTTAGAAACAAAGGGCTGTTTTTCTCTATTTTTTTGCTATTCATAGTCACTAAGAAATAGAATCACTCAAAGTGCTCTCACTACTTTTTTTGTCTATCTCCACTCCCTAAATATTGCTGGAGAGTCAGACAACTACAGAAATCAAGTACGTCAAAGGAGGAGTCTTCTAAAATTCACCAATGTGAGGCAGTAGGCACAGGTCAATCTCTGTCAAGGGCTTGGTGACCTCAGCTGAGCCTCAGGCACTCTTTTCTGTTACAGAACCTACCTGTTGACTTTCAAGGATGGATGCTTTATTGTGATCTTTTTAATAAAGGCATCAAGGTTACTGACAGAAAAATAGTAGTGTTTGGCCTTTGTTTTGTCCAAGAGTAAAGAAGTCACCTGGGAGAGGGAATCCTGACTAGGTAGCCCTGCTCTAGAAAGTACTTGCCATGTGCCATTTGAATCCCAAGATATGCCTTGTCAATTAACCTACTAAAAGAGCAGTATCTCTAAAACAGCACTGCAGGCTGAATGAGCCAAGACTTTCTACACCTAAACTCCAGGTGAATTCTGGTGGTTCTTCACACATTTGCTTAACTCTAAATACTATCACCAAAGAAAGTGTGTTTATTCTTTCCAGCCATCATTCATGTTTCAATCCCGTTTACACTTCTAGACAGGAAGAAACAAGTGCCTCCCAATTACTCTCTTTACCTTCTCTCTGACATTAGTGACTGAGAGAGCACTGAAGTGTATCTCACTGCACAGCTACAACCACTTGTGCTCTTTGCCTTAGGAGGCATGATTCAGGCTGATGCCACCCTCCCTCTTTGACCTCTCCCAGGCTGGACTTTCCCTGCATAAAGTCACCTCACAAGGTGAGCTGCGGTGTCAACAACGCAGATATGGGTCTTTAATCCACATGGAAGATGTACACTGTAGAGGGGGAAACCAGGGGAGTTGATTGCAATGGCAGCTTGTGCATAGTGAAGGGAGAGGGTGCTAGATTAATTCACCTGGAACGCCTAAATCCAGACATGCCAGAGTGGGAAGCTTCATCAATTAGCGGAGTCACAATTTTCTCTGTCATGTCAGTCAGCACAGTAAAGGTGGGTTCCACAATGAAATCAATGAAACCTGAGCAGAAACACAAGCAGAGTTAAGAAGGCAAGAGGAGGGTTTATGTGGAGTCCCTGCTTCTGTGAATACAGATGACCACACTGTAAATGACAGAGTAAAAAAATTATGCCTTGATGAAAGAGGGATAGGCAAATACTAGAAAGGGAAAACTGAGTTATACATTAATCTCTGACCCAAGACCCTTGATATAGCATGCAATAAAAGGTACCTACTTGAACACTGGAAAGCCACTGGCAAATCAGAACATAAACAGACTCATCAAAACTTGTTTTATATGAGGAGTAGTGTGATATTGAAGTCAAATTCCAGTAGATTTTGATAAACCTTAAAAATGAAGTTCACCTTCAAAGAAGACCTCTCTAAAAGAATAAAAATAATATAATAGTAATAATATCAGTAAGCTTAAACCTCCCTTACTGCGTATCAATACATTGCTGTGAATTCTCTCTCCTCAGTGCTTGGCCAGCTTTTTCTTGTTGATAATAAAACAGATTTAGATGCTTTCTCCACATTTTTCAGTATTAAAAAAAAGGGGGAAAAATAAAGAGCCAAATAATTTCTACTTCAGTATACAGTTTGACAGAGATAAATATGGCTCTGATCTGAATATTGGAAAGTGCAGACTGAAGAGCCCTGTGGCCATAAAATCACGAGATGAAGGAAAATCCAAATTGCATGAATAAAATGTGTGAGTGAGCAGCTTACAGTACCTTACACATTTCCCTAATTCTTTTAGCACTTCACTTATGAAATTTCTTAGTGCTGCAGGTAGCCAAGTAAGCAACAATGTCCTTAATCCCTCCTAAGGCACTTTGGGATCCAGGTTACAATTACTACTGTAACAAATCCCTACTATTACAATTTTTAGATATTTGTTAATTATCAACAACTAATTAGTCATTAATAATATTATGATTTATCTGACCAGGCCAAGATATATTTCTATGGCACTGGTGATTCTAGGTGATAACTGAACAACAAAAGAAGAGGAGACCATGTGGTTCAGGCACCTAAATTCACAGATGATTCAATCCACATCTTGAATGCAAAACAGCTGAGCATCCTTCTAGTTCCATTTCCTTCCCCATGTTTTTCCTAAATTTCCAAAAGGATGGATTATTAAGTGTATTTTCATGCCTATCAAATTTAAAATGTTACTTTCAAGTAACATTCTGTAAATCTGGAGGCACATTCAGTCATATCTGAAAATAACACTGAGCCTCCATAACACTGAGTCAGTCCTATCTATTAAAATTTAGGAAAAAAGCAATTCCCAGGTTGTTAATCAGAAATGCATGCAGTATAAAGCTTGAACAGGAAATTGTATGCTAGATCACAACCCAGATAATCCCAACAAACTTCGTATAATTTTTTTATACACTGGAAGTTTTACTCACTGAGAACAGTGTTAAGTGTGCCACAGGAATCCTAAGGATAATGAGAACTTGTTTTACTATATTTGTGTGTCTGTCTGTCTACATGTTTCTTCTATTCCCCTTCACTCAAAAACTTAGCTACCTCTTAATGACCAAAGAAGCCCAAGTAATAGCACCTTGTCATTCTGCTTAGCAAGTAATACCACGGCCCTGTGCTCCATCACCACTTACAACCCTGAGACATGCAAATCTCTGATATCAGACACATGACTATGTCACTAACTGCAGCAGCAAGGTGGTGTGATCTGTTTCGTGAGATACTGAACAGTTGCACATAATTTTCCCTCTGAGAAGTCTTGCATCTCATCAACAAAGATGAGCAGAGGTGCCACGAAGGACCACAGGTAAACAAACTCAAATACCTAGGACAACTTCTCTTTGATATGTGGCATTTTTTCCTCTATTCCCTATGACATGAGTAAGTTAGTCAATTATGTTACCTTTAAATGGGGATTATAATAAACTTGGAATCATAATCTGCCCCCCCCACCTTGTGTGCTCTCACTCTACCTGAAGACACTGAGATTTAAATATGGCAATTTAGTTTGCTAATTAAAACCATGGATATCAAATAATAAGCCCATTAATGCTAATGACCAGTTTATCATCCTTTTTCTCCTTCAATAGAATGAGAATGATAAACATTTCTGTACCCTAGAGACTAAGATGATTTTATCAGTTAAAGCTGCATGCTAAGAGTGAATTCCAGGCATATGCCTAGTGTTCATTCATTATACCTGCAAACATCAACATAAAAAAAATGGGTTGAGGACAGTTTCCCTAAGGTCCACCATTAAAAAAAAAAAAAAAAAATAAAAAAAAAAATCAAAAATCAGCAGCACTCATCAGCCTTTATCCAGTGTTTTATGAAAGTGCATTTTTATTTCTTGATAGTAAAAGGACAAAAATAAAAGCATCTTGTTGCATTTATCATCTGCAAAAGAGGACAATGACAATAAAGGCTGATCTTCAGTAACACAGCCTTCTTACAGTGTGAGCCAGAGAAGTTTTAGCGCCTGATATTCTTGTTGGGAAATATGAAAGTCTTGGTCTGGTTATTTTTGCTATTTTTTTCTCTCCCCCTCTGGCAAGCAGCTTGACTTCCCAACAGATAGCTCTCCCAATTTCTGTACTTCACTATGGTACAGAAATATTCACCATACTCATTCTATTGAATAAGAAAAAGGATGATAAATTTGTCATTATAATTAACAGTAATAGGTTATCATAATAAAGTTCATTAACTGATATTCATGGGGGTTTTGTTTATCAGTTTAAATTGAAAAATTTTTTCAGAACCTGAAGCAACAGGAAAGACAGATTCTTTCTTTTGAAGAAGTTTTTTCCTGTTGGATTGCTTAATGTCATGCAAAAAGTCCATACTGCCAAAGCCTTCAGTTTGCCTTTGTGAAAATCTTTCATTAATGAAAATGTGAAAATTAATGATGCTGTTGCATCTACAGTGACCTTACAGCAGCAAACCAGCAACTCCAAACAAGTTGAGCCACCAGAACAGGATATCTAGGCTCTGTTCTTGATAAAACCAAAAGCACCAAAACCAATTTTCTTTAACAAAGAATAAAGGTTTTTAATTTGTGGGAATTGACAGCTACTTGGTTCAGATGACAATCATAGAATCACTAAGGTTGGAAAGGATCTTTATGATCAAGTCCAACCATATAATAGCACAATTTGGAATTCAGTAAGAACTTACTTTTGCAAAGAAATATAGTTACTATTCCAGGGAACAATTTATTGAGGCTATTAATTGGGGTAAATAAATGAATGAAAAGAGATTATTTGTCTGAGAATCTAGCCTACAACTTTGAAAGTCTTATCTCAGCAGAGAGCCAGAAAATATATGTGGTTTCAATTTAACAAAAAGGACATTAGAGAAAGACACTGTCAAAATGTGCAGCAGACTGAGAAATGAATAATTTTATAATAGTAGAAGGCAAAAATAATGAGTCTATTAATGTCAATAGATTACTAAATTGCATAAATCAAATAGTATATGACTAAATAAGGCTGCCTTTGCCTACTGACAAATGCCTTGTTTTGTAAGGTAAATTGTATTGGTGATGGTTTAATGTAATATTAATTTTGCAGTGACTTGACACAAGGGGCATTGGAACAGAAGTTTCTTGCCTCTCCTGGTCTTTCTGAGCAAAGGAGCACAAAAGGACAGGACCGGGAAAACTGGTTCCCAAGCATAATCAACCTTACGTAGAGGGACCCCGGGGGAGGCACAACTCCCCAGTAAGGAGTGAGGAACAAATCTGAAAGCTGATAAAATGGATGTGTAAGAGAAGTCTCTACCTCTACTTCCCCTCACAGCAACCAGAGAGGGAGAGTTTATCTTCTCCCACAGCACAGCAATAAACCTATGTCCAGGAGTCTTCAACGAGAGTTTTAGTTGAGACTGTAGCACTTCAAGTTTGTTGTTGTTTTCCTCCACTGAGCTGCTGGCACAACACACAGTTGTACGGTGGGTTATTGTTGCGGAGGAGTAAATGCTACAAGCCTGGTAACCAGGTCAGGCTTTTATAGGGCTCTTCAGACTCAGATTCTTAAGTGAACTGTCTAAACTTCCAAAGCCAGAAAAATTTGGAATGCTGTCTCTGAGAGAATGGCTTGGCTACCAGGAAAAATGAAATAATTTTAAACAGAAACAGCTCTTAGCCAAACATATGAATCTGTACTTCTCTAGATTCAGGGAAATCTTTGGTTTGTTCTGTGAGAGAAATTTTTTGCTTCAAATTTTTTGTTTGTTTTCTTTAATAAGTTTTCTGTCTTACTGTTTTTCTCTGTTCCCATAATTTTAGCGTCCATGTTATCTTTCTTTTTTATTCCATTTGGCTACCTATTCTCCAGCTGAGGCTGGAACATGTTCTTCTATCTACCTCACTTACTCCCTAGGTATAAAAATCCACCCACAAATCCACCTTTTCCATTGTCTTTTCTTTGCACCAAGAACACTGTCAGAGACTGAAATAGTTCATGCCTCAATTGTTGATATGAAGTTTTGCTCATTATAGCAATACTGTAGAAAGAAGCCATTCAAGCCTGCCCCTCCTTGAAGATGCCTGACTAGAACTTTGGGCTGAAAGTCAAGCTGCTGAGATTAGATGAAGGGAAACCCATTCTTCAGTCATCTCAGGCCCGGGGAGAAGTAAATAAGTAAACAAGGAAAAGAATGAGAGCCAAACCCAGCAGCCATGCTGAGCGTCACCACTAGCTGGGTTTGGGGTGGGGGAGACCACAGCCCACACAAGCCAGGTTTACACAGGCTCCCCACCAAAACGAGGAGCAGGGGGAGAAGGTTTCGGGTGTGTGATATAACTTCTGGTCAGAGGCAGTAAACACCCACCCTCCCTTACACAACCTGGCCCAGCTGTGGAACCCCCAATCCCACAGGCCACATCCACGGGACATTCACATGAGAGGCAGCTGAAGGGCTGTCATAATCCATCAAAGACCCCCAAAAACACACCCCAGAGGCCTTGCACCACAGGATTGCGTGGGATACAAAATGATGCAACAGATCCAGAGTCTGCTGCAAGAGACTGCCCCCCCAACCTGGGGGATGTACCTGGACATTGCCACCTGTTCTGAGTGCATATTAACCCATGGGATCCTATGCTTTTCGGGGCAACCTTCACCACCAAGAAGACCAGCTGGAGAGGATCAATGGCACATCACTGGGATCCACGGATGGTGATATTTTCTTTATTCTGTCTCTGTCACTCTCTTTCTGTAAACCCCCCCACCATGTATTTCCTATTTCTTTCTCTTCTTTTATCTCTCTTTTCCTCTCTCTCTCTTTCATATTTACCATCAAATAAAACCCATACTATTGACTTTGGCATATGGTCTCATTTGCACCTTAATTCAAGGAGAGGCATTTCTAATAACTTTAGTAACTGGACCATGACAGCCCCCGAACAATTTTACTTCACTTAGGCCCTCTTGTTCTTTCACTAAATGTCAGGTTTGTTGCCTCATCCTTCCCCTACTTTTTCACTCAGTAACTGAAGGAGAGAGAGAAAGTGCTGTTGGTGAGTCTGTAAAAAGATCTCTTTTTCTGAATGGGTGGCACAGAAAAAGGTTTGCTAGTTCCTCGACTTCAGTGAAAGATAATGGTTGGTTTAAATCATTGGGAGGGAAAGGATGGAAGGAATAAATTGTTTTGTCCAGGTCATCAAAGGAACTGACATAACATTTCCATATGTACCAATGACACTCATTCACATGATATTCCCACGTTTGCCATGTCTTCACAGCTCACAAAACCATGGAGTGTCATAACCAGGTACTGTAGTTATTTCTGCAGACACATCAGAGGTAACTTGGTCACTGTATGGAACCATCACCATAAATTTCATGGCTCCACAGCTTTGAATTGTTGGTCTGGATAAAATGATGCCATTGTGCCTTATTTCCTCTCTTAAACATAGTTCCAAATGATGAGATCACTAGCATCTTAGCCCTATAGAGCAGACTAAGTTTTTCTTTTAAAATGCTACTTTGCATGCACCAAAAATAACATACCTATTTGAGACTGAGCAACCATAGTAGATTTGCGATCACACAGTGGAGAGAAGGGCAGCCCTAGTTCTGCTTCTTTGTCACCCTGGAGAAAAAAAATTGAGAAGAAATTAAAGAAGACAAGACAAATTACACTTTGATATCTTATGTCATGACTGTAAAAGCCTCTCATTTTACTTTAATTAAGTTTGGATTTTGTTTGGATTGTTTGTTTTTTAACATAAATTGTGGACAATTTGAATCTGGCTGGAAAAGTTGTAGTCTAAGGAGAAGTTGATGAATTAAGAATCTTTATTCCAGCGACTTTTCATAAGAACTTTTCCTGCTTGCTTGGTACTTCTATGCATTAACTAAAAACCCACTTGAGCACAAGAATGCTTCTCACTGCAGTTCTCCAGAAAACTCAGTTCTCAGAGCAAGTCTTTCATGAGAAAACACCAGTGTCAAGACTGATTTTTCAGGGCTTGCACTTCTTTGCATGTCTTTTTTAGTCTTTCAGATAAGGAACTCACAGGCCATGGCTAGCCATATGCAGATTAGTAACTTTTTCCAAGGAAAACACTAACAGTTTTACATGAGAAAATAACCTGCTTTGTTGATGTTGTACAAGCTGTGGACATGGTCTGCCTGGATTTCTCCAAGGCTTTAGATATGGTTTCCCAAACCTTCCTCATAAAGACACTGAGGTGTTACAGTTTAGACATGTGGTCCATGCAATGGGTGAGGAAATGGCTGAGAGGCCTCAGCCAGTCAGCAAGTGGTGGTAAATAACTTCTTTTCAAACTAGCAACCTGTCACAAGGAGCATACTCTAGCAGCCAATACTGTACCCAGTGCTGTTTAATATCTTTATAAGTGATTTGGATGATGGGATCTAGTGTACCCTGGTGAATTTTGCTGATGATACCTAATCAAGTGGGAAAGGGGACACTTTTAAGGGGAGTCACCCAGCAGGTAGACCTGCATAGGCTGGAAGAGTGAGCTTACAAGAACTTCAAGAAGTTCAGCAAGGACAAATGTAAGGTCTTGCACCTTTTCACCTTGCATGAGAAAACATAATCCAGGACCATAGTACAGGAACAACCCAGTGGAAACAACTCTGTGGAAAAGTACCTGAAGGTCCTGCTGGACAACAAGTTAATATGAGTGGACACTGCAGTGCTCTGGTGAAGATAACCAACAGAATACTGAGCTGCATCACAAGGCCATAACCAGGAGAGATAAAAAAGTCATTATCCCACTCTACTTTGTGTCTGCCAGGCCACACCTGGAATACTGTATTTAGTTTTGGTCCCCCCATGCGAAAAAAGAAGTGGATAGGCTGGAGAAAGTTCAGAGATGGGCTGCAGGGATGATGAAGGAACTGGGAAGCCTGCCATGTAAGAAAAGGCTGAGAAAACTGCATTTGTTAAACCTTGAGAAAAGAAAGTTTAGGAGAGACCTTTCGCCATGTTCCAGTATTTAAAGTGTGGCTACAAAGAAGATGGAGATCCCCATTTTAAAGGAGGCACATGAAAAGATGAGGGGTAATGGGTACAAGTCAGGCCTGAAGAGATTCTGCTTAGACACAGGGTGAAAATTTTTCACAATGAGATCAGCCATTAAAATTATCTCCCCTGGGGACTGGTAGATTCCCCAGCATTGGACACTTTTGAGATTCAGCTGGATAGGGTGCTGGACCATCTTATCTAGACTGTTCTTTTACCAGGAAAGATTGGACCAGATGGTCCTTCAGCTTCCTTACAACCTGGTATTCTATGATGCTGTGAATACAACATTTCACATTACCTTTAGATTACATTTACATTTTAACTGCAAAAGTCCAAACGTGCCTACCAGCCCTCGGAACTGAAAGTCCTTTCTTGGCATCACAAGATGGTAGAAGATCAAGTCTTATAACCCCATATTTCCCAGTTTTCCACTTTTTCAAGTCACGTGTTTCAAAAGGCTCTTTAATTCAGTCACTGTAACATTGCTTTATGCTGAGAAGATACGTATAGGATGACATAGCTGCAATACTCCCCATAAAGCATTCAAATTTAAATAGCCTGTTAAATATACTGTAAAATCATTTCCTTAAATCAGCAGCTCACTATAGCTGTGCTGAACTTCTTGCCAATGTTCTGACTAATGTCAAATAGAAGCTAAAATATTCAGGGAACTAACCAGAGAAAAGCTTCTGTAGGTATAAGAAAATAAGAATAAAAATAAGAATTCTTCTTATTTTTGTTAATGTAACATACATAAAATGGGGGCACAAGTCCTGCTAGGATTTTGTGTGAAAAAACAAGCAATAGTGTCCTTCTACTACAGAACAATTCTGCTTTATATTAGGAGCCTGGTACACAAATATCTGGGTAAAACACAAACTAAAACCAGAAATATTTCCAAATAACATTCCTTTACTATGTTGGCTGCATCTCTCAGAAAAACTGTCTCTCAATGCCAGCTCATAATTCTTCTCTTACTCCTCAGGCATCCTAAAATCCCAGTGGCTAATTGTCTCAGAAAGGAACACCTGCCCGCCTTTGTGACTGCACAGAGAGACACTTGATTTGAGCAGCTCCCTAATGGCTAGCTAAAGAGCATTAGTAGAACTAATTAATTAAGGGCAGACGTTTGCTTTAAGAGATGCTCATAGATGTTGAGTATAAAAGAAACAGTATTGTACTTGGAATAATTCATACCTACAGCATGGTCACTTGGTATACAAAGACCTGCATCATGTCACATCACAAAATACTTGGGAACCAACAGGGCTGGGGATCTGTTCTGATATGGGTTAAGTCAGGCTTTATATCTCTGCAGAACACTTAACAGAGAGGAGAGGAAAGGGTCTGCAATTAAAGGCCATAAGGAAATACATACCCAATCCAAGATCAAACAAGTTCCTTACAACCATAGTCCCCTTGGCTATTAGTGGTTCTCAATATCATGGCTTAGGGGTGGTATTCTCCAATTTAGTGTTCCCACCAAAAACCTCAAAACTGTGCTCTATTCGTTCACTCCCCCTTCCCCTCCCCCTGCAATGGTTTGGAAAGGAGAATTGAAGGCACAAAAAGACATAGATCACAACATGAGAACAATCTACTGGAAACAGCAATGACACAATGAAATGAAAAGTTACAGCAACAGTATGAATAACAAGAGTGTACAAGAGTGGCATCTGAAGCATGATGTGTGAAAAGGATTTTACTTTTAAACATCCAGCCCAGCACTGACTATCGAGGTGCAAGGAAGAGCTGTGCTTCAGTGACAATCACTTCTGAAGCAACTGAGATTGAAGTGTAACAGGCCTCATATCCTTTGTATTCCAGACTCCAGAATCCCAGGGGTCACCTTCAAGTTCTGCCAGGGTGCCTTTTGCCAGAGACTTTTGCCAGGAAGGATCATTTTCCCCGGCTGCAGTGTACAGCACATTTTTCACATCTTGTCCTGTCCTAACTGGCCCAATGGCTCCCAAGCAATATCCTGTTTAATTTGTTAAAAAGCTTGTTGCTGTTCAGGACCCCACTTAAAATGTTTCTTTTTCTGGGTCACTTGATAAGGAAGGTTTACAAGCTGACTGTAATCTGGAATATACATCCATCAAAAACCCACACTGCTGAGGAAAGCTTGTGTTTCCTTCTTGCTAGTCAGTGGGGACATAGCTGCTATCATGTTGACCATGTCCATTAGTATCTGAGGATATCCATCTTGCCATTTTACTCCTAGAAACTGATATTCCTGGGCAGGTCCCTTGACTTTGCTTTATGACAAGATCGACCTTCAGGAGGATCTAGATTATCTTCTTTTTCCAAAAAACTCTCTCTGTTGTGTTGCCCCACACAATAATGTCATCACCGGTTTGCAAGTGTTCTGGAGCCTCACCCTCTTCAAGTTCAGTCTGGATCAGTCCATGGCAAATAGTGGGGCTGTCCTTCCACTCCTGGGGCCATTTGTTCCAAGTGTATGGGGCACCCCTCTAGCTAAAAGCACACTGTGGCCCCCTTGTCTTGACAAAGGAATGGAGGAAAACTCATTAGGAATGTCCATGGTAGCATCACTTTGCTGCATTGGACTCTAGTTCATTCTGAAGTTTCAGCATGTCCATCACAGCAGCACTCAGCCATGGTGTAGCTTAGTCCAGGATACAATAGTCCACTGTCAGTCTCTTCTGGACTTACACGCTGGCCATGTGGGGCTATTAAAGAATGAGTAAATCTTGCTGACCACTCCCTGGCTCTCCAGTTCCTGAATCATCTCATGGGTGAGGGTCACAGAGTCCTGGCTGGTGCAGTATTGTTGATGATGCACTGTTATGGTAATGACTGGTACCTGTTGTTCTTTGACCCTACACAGTCCTACAGCAGAAGGGTCCTCTGAGAAACCAGGCAAGGTGTTCAGCTGTCTAATTTCCCCTGTCTCCACAGCAGCTATCCCAAAAGCCCAAAGATGCCTTTTTGAGTCCGTGAAATACCCTCTCCTGAGTTAATCTATGCTAAGAATGCACAGGGCCTCTGGGCCAATCAGAATGGGGTGGTTTTGCCTTTTGTTCCCGGTCAGCCTCACCTCAGCTTCCAGTACTGTCAGCTGTTGGGATGCCCCTGTCACACCAGAAACAGAGACAGGTTCTGCCCCTATAGATCTTGATGGCATCAGGGTACATTGTGTATCAGTGTCAACGAAAGCCTTGTACTCTCGTGGGTCTGATGTGCCAGGCGATGGGATCTACAGACTCCAATAGATCCAATTGTCCCATTCTTCCACTTGGCTGGAGGCAGGGCCCCTCTACTTCTGGTCATAGTACTTGTTGCTCAGTTCTTGTAAATATGAACTGGATATCCTTTTAAGAGGATCAGAAGTAAACATCAGCCTTTCCATTGTGTCTGAGGACTTGCCCACTGGAAACTGGAGTGACAATTACCCTTGAAAAATTTCTTGTAATTGTTGTCCTTCCTCTCAGCTCACGTACCCATGCTGCTAGGGAAAAGATGAGTTTTCCATCACACTTCCTCATGTCCTGTCTGTGGCCAAGTAAAACCACAGGTTACCTTGTGGTGTGTACCCTCTCTCTCTCGAGCCAGTGTGTGCACGCTTCCAATAGCAGACACTGTGGTCCATACTGGCGGGGCATAAGACTTTTCCTCTCTAACATGCTTGAACTTTTCAAGTCTGTCTGCAGTCTTGGACAGTCTTTCCACAGCTG
Source organism: Dasyornis broadbenti (assembly GCA_013397935.1). NCBI lineage: Eukaryota > Metazoa > Chordata > Aves > Passeriformes > Dasyornithidae > Dasyornis > Dasyornis broadbenti. Next base: position 50,737 of record VZRN01005903.1, on the reverse strand, counting down.
AGGTGCAGTTTGGTAAGGAGGAAAAAAAAATTATTTCATACTGCCATAGTTGTATAGTCACCTGAAGCCTTCTTTGCTCTCTTTCTTTCATTGGCATCAATGCTAATGAGTTGGTGTATGACAGTGGTGCGTTCTGTATAAACTTCTGCCACATGGATTGTGTAAGCTGGACCTGATTTGAATCTACAGGGGACTGCATGTTATTTGAATCCCTACAGATTACCTCCAGCACAGCTAATTCTCTCAGGTTTCTCCACATTTCTCCACAGCTTTCCCTCTGCTCAAGCAGACTACTAGAACACACTTGAGAATGAATATCTTTCTCTCACATTTGATGGGAGTTACTTCAGGGGTTTAGAGTTTCTGTCCTCTTCCCAATCCCTCTGTCAATGCCCACATCCCAGGGCAGGGATCCCAGCTGCATGGCCTCACTACCATCTGCCTAGTTTCATAATATGGGTCGCGATATCCCAGCACTGGACCAGGCAGGTCACCAAGGGCTCACCCAATTGGCAGCTGAAGAATTTTCACACATCTTGCAGCTCACCTGGGGAGAGGGATGGAGCAACCATCTCTGGCCCTGCCTCTTTCACCCTTCGTGAGAGCCTTCACTATGCAAAGCTGATATCACACAGTGCAGCAACAAAGCAATCCTGATCCCTCTCCCTACTCTGGAAAAGAATATCATGGTGGACACTTAGTGTATATATGAAGTATATACACGATTAGGTATCACAAGCTTGTGAACAGACCAAGCAACTTTGTGACCAGTGGCTCCATACCTAGTCAAACAAATGTTTAGATCAAATTTGTTTACAACTCTCTGTGGCCACATCTGTTGTTATCTCAACTCTTTGAGTCCCACATTGGGTGCCAAACTAGGCTGTTTCGGTTTAGGAATGGTATTCTTCGATTTAGTGCTCCCACTGAAAAACTCCAAACCAGTTCCAATCACTCACTCCCCTCTTCCCCTTTCCCTCCTCCTCCCCCTGTGGTGGGCTGGAGAGGACAATTGAAGGCACAAAAGGTAAAGACTGGCAGCTGAGATAAGAATAACCTACTGGGAACAGTAACAGCAACAATATGAATTACAAAAGCATTCCAGAGAGGAAGCGATTCACATGCAAATGCTCCCAGAAGAGCAGACCACACTACCCCAATCCAGAAGAGAACCCTTCCTCCATCCCTGGAAAAGTAAGTGAGATGGAATAAAATAACCTCCAGATCCTAGCCATGGCACATCCTGGCTACTGCAAAAATTAACCCCATCCTGGCCAGAACCAGGACATCAGTTGGTGGGAAGTGTATGTGTTTTTCTTCTAATGTCAACTAGGGGTGTACTTATTGATCTAGTACTAAATAACTTCAATGAACGCAAATCTATGCTTCATAAAATCATGCTTTAATGATTTTCCTCAAGAGAGAATTAATACTGCATCTGAACTTGGAATTAGAATACAAGTTTTATATAGAACTTCATCTAAAAATGTTGTCATTCATCATACAAAACTAAAATAGAATTTGTTGGCTGAAATTAAAATACTCTTTTAAATATATAAAATAACAGTTTTATCTTCATGACGTGTAAAATAAATTAAAACTTGGAGTTTTTGTGGTCTCACATATAGGTAATTCCCTCACAAGTCTTTAGCAGTCATGTATTTTAACACATTCAGTATAACTTTGAGCTAGAAAAGCACAATTATGCACAGAATTTTCCCTAAAATTCATGTTAAAATCATCCTACTTGCATGAGCTGTCTGTGTGGCAAGACAGAACCAGCTGCTGCTATATCTTTCTGCTTTCACCCAGTAAACTGATTCTTGCTTTGAAAAGCAATTCCAAGGTTTAATTTCAAAGTTAATTTTAGCAATATCCTTGTAAAAAAAAGGGATTACTGCAGTGGCTTTAGAAACAGATACCATTTTTGAAAAGTATTAGAACTTTTAAGGAATTGTCATATTTTTCCTTTTTGCATTCAGATTTACTATATAACAAGAGTTATTGAACTTCAGAGGATAAAATACTCATTTAAGTGCTAGCACTGCCTAGGTTAGCAATTCATTCAGGGGAAAAGTATCTGATACACTACTGAAGTGATCTGTTTGCTTTTTCTTTTTCTTTTTAATTCTTTAAATGCTTTTTATTAATCACTTGGGGACCTTTTAACCATCCCACAGAGCTCAATGGTTTGTCTAGATTTGTGGGTCTGTCAACAGGTGGTCTACTGTGAACTATAAATTTTATCAGTTCACTTCTTTTAAAGTAAGGGCAAAGTACGCCTTTTTCACATCCATCATAGCAATGTAAGTAGAGTTCTATAAAGTAGAGCTACCTAAATCAGGTTTCATGGTTCTAGAGCTAAGCAGAGTGGCATATATTCCATGTTTTCCTAATTTGAAAGACATATTAGCTTCCCAGAATAGAATTTCTACTGTAGATAAAGTTTATATCTATAGGCAGTGTATCAGACACTAGTTTCCTAAGGGTTATAATAGCCAGTGCTAATGGTGCTAGAGGAGAAAGCTTCATACCATTTAGGAGATTCTTACACAACTCAGAGATAAACGAAAATATCTGTGTTCATATTTTCCAACTTCCTTACCAAATCACACTCCCTCTCAGCTGCAGAAAACAAAATAACTTCCCTGTCTTTACCTGTCTGAAGAACTCCTCTAGCAGAGACATGGTCCAGCGATGATGAAGATCCCAGGCCTTGGCTGGATGACTGATATCTGCTGTATGTAATAACAGTGATAAGGCTTTCGGCTTGTCAATTCTGAAAACCCAAAGGATCAAACAAATTAATTGTCTGCTCTTGTAGGGAAGAACGACAAAAATCTTACCTACAGGAAAATAAGGTAATTAGAATCTTTGGCCAGGATATTAATGAAGTGGTTTCTCTGATCATGAAAACAGACAGCTCTGAAAGACTGTCTTATTTCTCCACATACACAATTCCTGTTTTAAAAGAGTTACTAAGAAATGCAAGAAGAAATGTTGCTCAGCAACTTTCCAATCTTGCTTGTCTGCACTAGCAGTCTTGAAAAGCTGCTCTGTTTTCCATTTCATCTGTGCTGTGTTTTATGCAGCTCAGAAAAGAAGCTGGTTCCTATCGTCCCACTGTAATGAATAGTGGGGATCTCTGGGGATCTGACAAGTCTACACAATAACTGATAAATATTTCACTGATAGAAAACTAGTGTGAGAACAGAAGGGAATCCTGGCATCTGATTTCACAGAAAAAAAGGCTGGTGATTCCTTACCACCATCAGAGGTTGTAAGAGGCTAGAACCCAGTAAATTATGCTTTCTTGGAATGGGTGCTCTCATTTTTCATGACACTTTTTGGCTATCCAAAATAGTTGAAAGACTTGTAGCTTCTGAGAGGATCAGGTGGCTAGCCACACCCTGCTCTGATACAGGTATAATTCTGACACAGGTATAATTCTGGGAGGCTCTGGACTTAACTGTGTCCAGGGTGAAAAACTGACCATCACTCAGAGGAATATAGAAGGAATTTTTTGGGGACGAGCTGTGGACAAGATATTACAGCTCCCAGTGGCATACTGGGAAGAAGAAAAGGCTCCCCCCATACTGCTCCATCTGTTATTTCCAGTCCTTCCCTCAGTCGATCTCAAGTTTTCATCTGCTCTCTGAAGCAGGCACCTTCCAGGGGGGACAGCTGATACCATCTGCATAAGGGCAAAGTGCAAGTTGTGTTCTGCAGGTCTTCTAACCTTGAGTCATACTCAGTTGTAGAGGTCACGCAAATGAATCGTTCTTGATGTTACCCACCAGGGAATGCCCAGTGAGGCTGGTCCCAACAATGGTGACGTTTGAAAGCTTTGGGCCAGCAGCACAGACTATAGATGTGCCATCCCTTCCTAAGTGAATTCATTCAAATTCAACAGCAGAAAGAAAATTGTTGTGGACATCAAAGAAAGAGAGGACCTCTCAAGAGGTGCTTTTGAAGTTAAACACATTGGCAGAGCACCAGCTGAAATACAGCCCCCTCACTGCACCATGTTGTGAAGTGACTCACCCTTCTGGTTGCTGCAAAGCATTCTTCATGGCTTTGATTTGCTGGAAGTGACAGGACATATCGGTGGCCAACACCATCTCAATCACTAGAGCTCTGAATTCCCTTAAGGATAGCATCACAATGAGAGCAGCAAGGAAAGAGAAACACAAAAACCAGCATCAGACACACTCCAGTTTCTTTTGTTGTCTATTTGCAAATTATTGACAGCAATGCCTTTGTATGTAACTCTTTCCATTATTCCTCTTTCAGGGATGGGGAAGAGGATGAAGGATTTTCTGCACAGACACAGGTGTGGGAGGGATGCAAATGAAGAAAGGTGGCTAATCCTTGGTAAGAGAAGTATTAGATGTTTTCTGATGAGCACATTGGTATTAGTACTCCTTTTTCAGTTAAGCACAAACTTCTTAAATTGATTTCTTTTATAAGACATTATTAGAAGGAAGGGAAAAGACTGTTTAAAACCTCAGAATCGGGTAACTTGATTCAACTGGTCGATAGGCATGTTTTAAGATGAATCATATGGTAGAAAACCACCATGTTAAAAAAAAAAATCGCCTAGTATATATGCTGCATATATGAATTAAAGACCTTTGAGAACATGCACTACTTCCCTGATATTATTAATTCAAACTATTCCTGTATGAGTTTTTGTCAAGTAAACTTGTTGTCCTGTTTTTTTATCTTGAATAGAGGTAATTTTCTTCTTAGTAGAGGTACAGTGCTGTGTTTTGGGTTTAATACGAGAATAACGTTGATAAAACACTGATGATTCAGTTGCTGATAAGTAGCACTTACTCCAAATCACAGATTTTTGAGTTTCCCATACTCTGACAGTGAGCAGATGCACAAGAAGCTGGGAGGGAGGATAGCCAGGACAGCTGACCCAAACTGGTCACCGGCATACTCTATCCCATAGAACATCTTGCCCAATATATAAACTGGAGCCAGTGCTCACTGCTTGGTGACAGACTGGGCATCAGTCAGCAGGTGGTGAACAATGGTATTGTGCATCACTTGTTTCTCTCAGGTGTTATTTCTCTCTCTTTCATTTTCATTACTGTTATTGTAATTATCATCATCATCAGTAGTAGTAGTAGTAGTACAACACTTGTTTAGACTCCAGTTGAAATTTCTCTGAAGATTATACGGATGTCCTAAACAGTTTAAAATACCAGAATGTTCTGATCTAGTACACAATACAAATTTCTTTTCTCTGTCTCTCAGTTCAGCTCTCCACAGATTAACAGAGGAAGAACAGCTCAAGGTTAGCATACCAGTTCAGGATTTGGAAGATTCAGAAATGATTCAGCATTCATTTAAAAATAAGTTACCATTCTCCTTTTTATGAATATCTCATGAAGTCTATTTTGATCATTCCTTTCTTGCCTCTAGTAGCTGGGCTCAAACTCCAGCCTCAGGCCACCTCTGTAGAGACCCAAGACTGCTGTGCTTACACGGTCTCATGGGTGGCACATAATGATCATAACGATGCCTCTCCACCACCAGAGATCTGCACACTGATGGCATCAGTGGGCCTTGTTCTTCCCTCCCTATAACCACCTCCCGCTCCCAACCTGTAAGTACAAACAGTTTCATAGTCAACAGTGTTCCAAATAATTATATGGTGGATGAAATGTAACTCATTTTAAAGTATTTCAGGTTTTTTGTTTTGTTTTGTTTTGTTTTGTTTTGTTTTGTTTTGTTTTGTTTTGTTTTGTTTTGTTTTGTTTTGTTTTGTTTTGTTTTGTTTTGTTTGTTGCCAAGCATGGTCAGTTCCCAGCAGCAAAAATGTCTCTGTCAACACAACCAAGAGAGAAGAACCTGAATGCATAGAAATGTACTTTTACAAGAAAATAGTGTGATTATGTTGTGGGAACAATTAATGCTGGGAAGTAGCAGACTTTTCACTACATCCTCTGGACTGCAACTCCATCATACTGCTTTGCATGGGCTATTTGGCTTATAGCTTATTGCAGTAGGAATACAAAAGCAAAGGACTCAGTTCAGGCAAATGAGTCACTGATTGCAGTGCAAGAATGTACATTTGCTTACAAGCACACAGGTTCTACTTTCCCTTTTATAGATGTAAATCTGGAATATGCACATCCTCTGACCTCTGCACAATTTCAGATCATCATTTTTCTCTGAAACAGAGATGAAAAATACTTCAGAGAAGGTAAAAAAGAAGGGATTTCACTACTGAAAAGTTCTTATTTGTCACTTCAAACAACAGGCATCACAACAGCATGTGACTTTGAAAAGTAATAAGTAGAAGTTTTAGGTAATGCATGAGACATCTCAAAAGATGTAACACTGAGGATTATAAATTTGTGCATTTGTTTTTACATTGATATAATGCTGAAATTCATCACAGAGGGAACTGAAGATAGATATTTATCCATTTCATGGTTTTGCATCTGAGTCAGATTAGAGCCTGGAATACACACAGCTGTTACTTTTGCTCTGACCATCTTCAGCATTTTCTTTCTGCAATCATCTTCAAAGCCTACACAACACATTATGGTGCTGCACCCTGCATGCTGCCTAGCAGCTCTGGCTATATAGACCCCGTAAATATTTTACAATATGTGTTTCCACTGATGTGTCTCGTCTATATTTAATGATTCTAATAATGCACTAAAGCCTGCTAATATTTTACACTACATACTTTCAGAGTGATGTGGTTTTTGTCTGAGCTAACATCTTTCTAAAAAGAAGCACAGTATACAAAAGCAGAGGAAAAACAAGTCAACAGAAACAGTTTCCAAAGCTTTTCTTTTTAGAAAATATGTTTGACAATCTCAAAGAAGAAATTAGGTAAGAGAAGAGGCTGTTAAATATCAACACATAGCTACAAAACTGTCCAAACCACAGCACTGAATACTTAGGCTTTATAAATATTATTATTGACATATGGTGAAGAGGCAGGCAAATTCAGCTCTCACTTCACTGTTACCAGTGAGGCTATAAAGTCAGATATCTCTCAGGTATTTGTGCAATATCTTGTTCTCCTTTATTCTCTAGTATTCAAACACAGTTTTGTATTCAGGAAGGAGTTAATGAAGAATAAAAGTTAATTCTCTCAAATACTAACTGTTCTGAGTAATTTCTTACATAACTTGACTTCAGAAAAATTGTCCAAGCCCTTAAAACATAGATAACTTAAACCTGTACCCAAGAAAAGATGAAACAGTGCAAGCTGATGAAAAAGGAAAGATTATTATACCCCCATAATCTAGCCACTATATCAAACTGATAAATTCAGACACATCCTTGACTTAATCTCTTTGAGAAAGTTACAGATGCACCAGGTTAAGTATTCACAAATGTGGTCATATCAGAATATTTTTGAATAAAGATAGCTTGCCTATCAACTCAGGCCTAGGAAATGTCCCGGAGACAAGCTTCCATCTGCACATTAAGAGTTAAATCACTCTCCTATTTTACTCCTGATGGTGGCATCATGGCAACAAGTATGATAGGAATACAGAAGAGATGTACCAACATCTCCATAATCCACAATGGTTTTCATTAAATGAAAATAAGTGCTCTTCAGTACTTCCTCCCCCACTGCATCCTCTCTCTCTCTCTCTCTCGTAAAAGCTAGTAAAAATCTAACTCAAAGAAAAGACAATCCTCTGAAGATTTGGTCTGCATGGTGGCCTTGACAAAAAAAGCATGAGCCAAAGGGAGAGAGGAAACTAGGAAACAGCAGAGAGGTGACACATTTCCCAGGTCACCAGTGGACACTTCCAAAGCCTATATTGCCTTCCATCACCCTGTATTCCATGAAAGCAAGACACTGGAGTGATACAGGTTAAAAAGGGGCACTTTGGGATCTGCTGTCACCATGGCAGCTCAGACACAGCAAACCATCACCAGAAACACCTTCATGACCAGCTCCATTTTCCTTCTTTCAACAACAGCATGATTTCTGTTTGCAGACTGTTTGTCATTTACTTACTGTAGAGGAAAGAAAAACCACTCCTTTCCTCCATCACAGCTCTCAAACAGGCTTTTACACAGCTCAAGTCACATGGGAATCAGCTGATGTGGGAGAAGTACCTATGCAACCTTCACCCCAAACACTCCCCTCAAGAGCATGTAGCTAATATCAAATCAGTCATGCCTTGACTAGAGTTCCAACTGATCTGCAAAAATTCTTTGTGCAATGCCAGGGTGGTCCTACCTTCATCTTCAACCACCCATTGGGTAGCTGAGGCAAGAACAAGCCAGGGACAGCAATCCCCCATAGGCCTTCCTGTTCTCAGACTAAAAACCTCACCTCCAGGCCCCAAGAACCTCCAATGCAATAGATTCCTCCCTTGACACCTGTGCAGGAGCTCACAGGATGCCAGGACCTCTCCTTCCCTCTACCCCTCCTTGCTACTGTTGGGTGTTTTGGAAAGACTAGCCAATAAGTGATTGAAATACGATAGCAAAAAACTGCACTCAAAAAAACCCCCCAAAAATCCAAATAAACAAAAAAACCAAAAAAGCAAAACAAAAAAGACCTTGTAACAAGCCAATAAAACCCCCCTGTATTAAAGAAACCAAAAAAATTCCCTCCTTCCTTATTTGGCACTTTTGAGACTGCATGTGGACTCCAGTATCTCATCCTGGACTCCCCAGAACAGAAAAGACATCACTATACTTGGTGTGGGCCCATCCCAGCACCTTTGAGATGGTGAGTAGCTGGGGCACATGGCACATGAGGGCAGGCACAGGGACCTGCTGCTGCGCTGTGCATTTGGGAGTAGAGAAGACTCACAGTTGGGTCTGACTAGTGGGCTTTCTGTATATTTATATCTTTCCCCTGATTCAATACCACATAGGAAAACCTCATGTTTAGCTCCCACACGTACTTCACTATTGTTAATTTTGCTATCTAGAAGAGCAAAGGCCTTGTAAAAAAACAAACAAAAAAAAAGTACAGAAAATTTAATTTCCCCTGCTTGCATCCCCAGTCTTTGTGGTAGGACACGAGGTATGAGTACAATCTCTCCTTCTTGCTTCCTGAGTCTTAGTGATCAAAGAAGTATAAGAACATTTGGATGCAAGTATTCTTTGCCAATGTGCAGAGTAGTGGCATTGTATCTCTAGTTAATGAGATGCAGGAGGAAAAATGCTTCATCTAAAAGATAGAAATCAAACATAGAAGCAGAGCTTTGCTGTGAACACTGTGTCTACAGAAAAAAAATAGCTTATGTGAACTCCAGAGCTCCTCTGGCTTTAAGGTCTTTAACACCACAGCCAGTAGGAGCAGGCCATGTGTCAACTATATTTTTACGCTTTGGTTCCTAATCAACAGCATTATTTGGTTTGTTCCCTCACGGAGCCATAGAGTTGACTTGCAGGTATCCAGCATAACTTACAGGAACACATGCTTGCAGCAAACCATGGAACACACTAAACAGACAGGCTTGGTGCACCTCAAGGAAAGCATTATCAAGTTTGCTCTGAACATAAAGAAAAACATTGTGACTTTTTGGTATAATTTGCTTTGGTTTGTTTTAGGGGGTTTATTTTAGGTTTCAGGTTTGGTTTGGTTTTTTTCCCTTTTAACCTGCTATATTCTCTCTCTCCTCTTAGAGGAAAAGAAGCCCAAATCACTCTATTGCTTACTCATGTATTTTCATGTCCTTCCAGTTCTATCATTTTTAACACTTGCCTTGCTTTATTGTGCTCTGAGAAAGAATAAAAAACTCCATTTGGCACTGATGCATCACAGGCTAGAATGAAATAGCAGTCATTCATTCACATGTGGTTTTTTTTCAGATCAGGAACACAAATGAAGATTGCTTTGTTTATACACGCTGTGACATCAGCTTATATAGAGATAACATCAAAGATAGTAGAGATCATTTCAAATGTGCATTCATTGTTGTTTGCCTGTCCTGGTTTGGCGGCTTTTTAATAATCTCATCCAGCCTTTTGGGAGAGCAGGAGGGGATGATATTTCCCAGCCTTTCACCTCCTTCTACCCCTTCAGGTCTAGCACATCACTTTTTGAGTATGTCAAATTCCCTCTGGATGTTAAAAGCATCATATTCTTGTTGTTAATTCTGCTGTCTCCGCTGTACGGTCTACAACATGTTTAGAATCAGGGCTGAGATTTCCAGGGAGGTTTCCCAGAGGTCTATCCCAGGGGTGGAAAATCCTGAATGGCATGGAGTGTACTTCCTAGTGATGCTGCAATGGAATGAGGAGAACAAGACAGTGAGTACTATGACAGGAAAGCTACAGAGATATGAAGTCACTGTACACATCCCAATCTGAGCCCAAGTCTCAGCCATGGAAACAGACCTGACTGAATATATGTGGAAATTGGAAGAGAGGATGGAAGAGAACTATCAGAGAGCCATCAGAGAGCCATCAGAAACTCAGAAAGGAGCTTAGGGAAGGCCTTTTCCATGTTTCACCAGCACAGACCAGAATCCCTGCTATCTGAAGTAGGCATCCTGCAGCCAGGGAGAGGGAGTACACTCCACAAGGCAACTTATGGCTCTTCCTCTGGGAGCACAGACAAGACAGGAGAAGATGGGATGGAAAACCAACTTCCATCTTCGCAGCACAGGTGCATTAACTAAAGGAAGAGACTGCTAACAAAGGAAATTTGGCAAGAATGAATTTAGCTCCAGTTTCCTGGAGGTGTGTTCCTAGGCAGAATAGAAGTGAAGATGACGCATCTGATCCCCTTGAAGAAACCCTCAGAATGTGTGCCCAGGGAGGGAACAATAGCCAAAACTAGAAGGGCCCTGCCCCTAGCCTCATAGAGGCCAGGGATAATCAGGTCTATTAGACTGTGTGGATCCAATGTCCTGCCACATCAGAACCAAAAAAATATGAAGTTTTGGCTGACACTGGCATACAATGTACTCTGATACCATCAGGACATGATGGGGGCAGAACCTGTTTCCATTGTTGGAATGACAGGGGGTCTCAGCAGTTGACTCTGTTGGAAGCTGAAGTGACCTTGACAAGGAAAGAATGAAAAAATCACCCTATTTTGACTGGTCCAGAGGCCCCGTGTATTCTTGGTATAGATTACCTCAGGAGTGGTTATTTCAAAGACACAAAAGGACCTTTTTGGGCTTTTGAGATAGGTGTGGAGATAGAAGACATTAAACAATTTAACACTTTGCATGGTCTTTCAGAGGACCCTTCTGCAGTAAGACACCTGAGGCTTCAACAACAGCAGGTACCAACTGCTGCCACAAAAATGCACCATCAGCAATACTGCACCGGCTGAGACTCTGTGATTCCCACCTATTCAATGATCCATGAACTGGAGATCCAGGTGCAGTCAGCAAGACTTGCTCAGCCTTCAATAGTCCCATATATCCTGTGCAAAAGGAGGACTGGAGACTGACAGTGGACTATCATGGCCTGAATGAAGTCATACCACCACTGAGTCCTGCTGTGATGGACATGCTGCAACTTCAGTATGAACTGGAGTCCAAAGCAGCAAAGTGGTGCCACCATTGATATCGCTAACGCATTTTCCTCCATTCCTTTAGCAGCAGAATGCAGGCCACAGTTTGCTTTCACCTGGAGGTGCATCCACTACACCTGGAACCAATGGCCCCAGGGGTGAAAGCACAGCCCCACCATTTGCCATGGAAAAGATTGAGGCTCTGAAACACCTACGGTACATTGATGATCTGATCCTATGGGGTAAAATGGCAAAGGAAATTTTTGAGAAAGGGAAGAAAATAATCCAGGTTCTCCTCAAAGTGGGTTTTGCCATCAAAGTAAGGTCAAGGGACCTCTACAGGAAATTCAGTTGCTAGGAGTGAAATAGCAAGATGGACATCAACAAATTCCAAAAGAGGTGATTAATAACAGTTGCTATGTCCCCACTGGGCAGCAAGAAAGAAACACAGGCTTTCCTAGGCACCATGGTGTTGGCAACTGAAATGTTATAGTTTATGGCTTAAACATTTTCATGAAGGATTTTTGCCTATGATAGCAAAACTGCATGAAACCTGCAGAGAAGACCACCACACCAGGACTAAGGTCCTAGACTGCATACTGATGGAGATAGGTAAAGTGACTCAGGTCTGGGCTGGGGGAAGAGGAATACATTCACAGAGGAATCAAACTTGGCACCTTTGTGGTGGAGACCACAGCCCTGGGGCTATCAGCTGCCAGGTTTGAACAGACGCTCACACCAAATGGTGGGGGAAGGAGAGGTTTTAGGTGTGTGGTGGAAAAGCCTCTGATCTGAGGCAGTTAATGCCCATCCTCTGCTGTGCCGACCAGCTCAGCTGTGGGGCCTTTCACCCCATAGAAAAGCTGCAGCCATGTGAAGGACAGCAGATGGGGTGCCATGGCCCATCAAAGGCCCCCTCCAAAAGGGTCCCCAGACCCTACACTAGAACACTGCAACACGATGCAACAGATCCACCACTAGGAGAGACCCTGTCAGGTGGCCCAGAGCAAACAGTTCAGCAGCATTTGACTGGTTTTGAACAGAAATAGTTCTCCAAGTTTCCTTTGTTTTATCCTTGTTCTCCCTTGGTTGTTGTTTGGGGAAGGGAGAGTTTTGTAATCATGGAGGTTCGGTTGTTCTGTTGGGGTTTTTTTCTCCTTTGTCATCTCTCTCCATCATATGGTTGGGAGAATGGATCTTCTCCGCTATCTTGTCTTTGTCCCCTGGCTGATGTAGTCTTCTATGAAGGTTGCCATATTGGGGGAGGGGCTTTTCCACCATCTTGTTTTCTTTGTTCTTGGGGAGTCCACAGGATTTAGGACTTTTGTATCTAGTGATTAAGACTGTTATCTTGATTGTGGCCATTTTATCTTTCATGTTTTTTCACTTATATCTTCTTGCATTCATCTCTGCTTATTGGTGAAAGGGGCGTGGTTAAAACTGAAAAGGAAGGTAGCTCATTTCCCAAGCTCCACTCCATAAACTGTTTTAAACCAAGACACTTCTCAGGGAAAAGCATCCAGTTCTGGCTTCAGAATTGAAAGCAACACCTGTGTGGCAATCAAGGAACTGCAGAAATGCACATCATAGCCACAAAATTTTGTTACCAACCATGAGCAACTCTACAGTTGTTGAAACTGGCCTAAAAGACACAGCAAGAGCTGCACTACACCTTGTTAATTCACACTTCTCTGTCCTATGCTCCATCACAGTACACAGTGGTGGCAGCATTTTTTTCAGGTTTCTTCCTGAGCTGAGACAATTCTAAGGATAATTCCACTTCTCTAAGAAAACCAAAGCCACGATCTGAAGATGCTGATCTCTGTCAATCTTTACAGCAAACCAGCTGAGCTGGCTTGCATAGAAACCTACAGACAATCAAGTCTGATACCAATGACAGGAATTCATAGAAATCTTAAACAGGAAAACTTCGTGCACAGTACTACAGTTACATCTCCTGAACCAATCTATTTGGCTGATTTTGTTCAGTAGAAGTCTCAGCATTTTATTATTACACAAATTAATAGGAAACACTACATTAAAAGAAATATAATCATTTGCTGATTCTCTCTAAAGGTATAAAACTCAGAATATGCACGTGCCCATCCTGCGTGCATAAGAACAAAATGTTACAAGAAAATTGTACATGATTATGCAACTATGCACACACTATTACTTATGCAAAATAGAGTATGGCCAAAGTCAGTAACAAAAAAAAAAATCATGGTTTCTCACTACAATCTTGAAACAACTAAGAGTGATTGACAAGGAGGATTCAGAATTATTTGAGGGACAAAACACCAAGCAGCTTTACTGACAAAGTCAATATTGAATTAAAGGTTACTTCCCAAAGTTGTACTTCGATACAAAGTTAAGCAACTAAACATCTTCCAAATATCTTTTTATTCAGCCTTTATTCAACCTCTTTATTTTATTATTTATTATTTTTACTTTTTACTTGGCAGTAAAGGTTTCAATAAACTGCATGGAACTTACTAACAAATACAGTGTCAGAAAATACATCTGTAACAGTATATTAGAAAACATCTGTTCACTTTGCAGTTTATTTTCTTAGCTCACTGTGATTTGGTTTTGTTATAGTTTCTCCATTTGGTAACTTGCACAAATGGGATTCATGAAATGCAGAAATTCAATTTTCAAATATTTGGTAAGCACTAGAGAAGTATATGTGTTTTCTGAGGAGGAAAATAAAAGTAGTTTAAGCACTAGTAAGCATTCAACTCTGTCCTTCTTGACTGTAATCCAAAAGTTCTCTTCCATTCTCATCTGCTTGCCTTACAAAACCTGTGGCCATTTATTTTCCAGCTGTGAAATGTGTCTCCAATTTTCTATGTATCTTTCCTGAAAAGACATTTTCTAACTAGATGACAGAATACCACAAAAGTTATAAAATTCACATAGACATCTAGGATTGCAGATCACCAGATTTTCTTTTACTACTGAAGTGAAAAAAGGAGTCAGAGCTCAGCTCAGAGAGGCACTCAAGAATCTACTTCCCAAAAAACATCACTCAGGCCTTTTGCTGAGGGAGATTTGTCAGTCTACAAAAGTGAAGTTTAATTTGGACACATTTTATGAGTTGTCCAAAGTATCCTTCAATCCTGAGGGTCCTACTTTTGAGTCCTGGAACGGGGTATCTCTGGGCTTCTTGGCTTTTATTTTCCAACACCTCAGATTCTGCTGAAGTCATTTGATGTTTACAGTGCTTCCCAAATGTCTGCCTATGGGATTTCATATTGGCTGTCAAAAGCAAAAACACACAGAAATCCCAATGGTTTGGGATTAGAGCAGTTCCAGACAATGCCCTCCATTCTGCAGCACTGCTGCTTGATCAGCAGCTACAAAATCATACTCGAGAGAGAACAAATAAGTAATCCAAACCACTCAGTATTTTTGCTTAGGCAGTTACAGTATTTTTTAAAGAAATTAGTTAATCTTTGAAACTTTGGTTCTAAGCACATCACATCAATAGTACACAAATATTGGCACTACAGAATCAATGAGAAATATCTGAAACTGACTTTGATTCAATCAAAAAGTTTAAACAGTTTAAAGCTCAAAAGCAGACCATTTATCTAAAGTCAGTATCTATGCAATGAAGCATACTCAGTTAGCTGCTCCATTGTAAACAGTGTCTTTTCCTTGTAGACAGTGGCTCTAAGGCTGATGTTTCTAGTCACTTAGCTCCTTATGTTTCCTCACCAACATCAAAGGAAGCAGTAATTTGCTGCCAATATTTGACAAGGCATTTCAGCTATAGCTGAAATAGATTTTTGACATCTCAGTGCAGATATTTTCTTTCTGTGCTTTCTTGCTGCCCACCATGACACTATGCTATGTATTGGGAGACAGAATTTTCAGGACACTCCTCCAGAACACTCACATTGGCTGAAATCAGCACTGTAAGTTCCTGGTGTTTAGCTATAGGATCACATCACTGTTGACAACTTGAAATAAGTAGGAAATTCAAGATAAACAGATTAGCAAGCAGAGCCTTCACTGATCATCTTGTTGGAAGTCGTGCCCCAGAGAAAGGCTTATTTCCCCACATTTATATTAAAATAAGATGAAACAATTGCTCAGCACTATGTCACATTTAAGAATATGCAGAAGGCACTGTGTGTCACATGCAATTTCACAAGTTGCTTCCCCTCCCATGAAAAAGACCATGGGGTTGAATCATTCCTGTCTAGCACACTGGGCTATTTTTAAATTACCACCCCTTGAAGTTCACAAACCCCCCAAAATACAGAAAACTGTCATCACTTTGAACTGTCTGCTCTTAGAAAGTTAATCATGGGCTCATTTTGGCACATAAATAATATATTTCATGAGGCTTATTTTAAATTACAGCTTCTTGTATCTTCTTGGCATATACAGTAGACTGATCTATGCCCCCTGGACTGGATTATGTTTTGCATTAAGTCTGGTTTATAATTTTCATACAGGAAGTGTTAAAGTAGATAAAGGTTATATTTATGCTTTAGGATGAAAAAACAGCAGGCTAGCTCTATACTCAATTACAAATGGATATATACAAAGAGTGTCTCTGTGATACTTAATAATTATGTGGGAGTCAATTTGTGTACTATAATCCATTGTCACAAAGTCTAGTCTAGCTATCGGAGGTGAAAACTGAAAGCAGGAATAAACAAGACAAACACCCTTTAAAGTTTTTATCTTGTAGCACAGAAATACGAATATGTTATATACAATAATGCATATTGCTATTCAAACAAGGTAATACCAGTCTATGGTGATGTTGCATTATTCCTAGGCAGCCACCATCTTCATTTTTACCTCCAATCATCCTTTGAGAGATTAGATAAAATATTCATCTCTTCATCATCTTGCAAAAGACGATATGCCGCACTAACATGGTGATTTTCAAGCACAGACCGGTCATTATACAGAATGGCTGAGTCTGACCTAGCATTTAAAAGAAAACATAGGAAAGGTTGTTTCTTCCCTGTCTAAAGAGACTCAGAACTTTTCCTTTGATCAGCTATGCCAATTAAGTCTATAGAACAGATATGAGCATTTTAAGAGTACTTTTAATACTTTGTTAATTGCTGTTACTCAGTAAAATAAATCTAAAGATCAAAACACTGCAGAGACTATTTCACCAGCTGACACTTGGCTGCCTTGTTACATACTTGAAAACAAGTGCTAAAAGCTGAGAGAGATTTGTAAACTTCGTGTAGAGGCTTTTTCCCAATTCTTATGTATGTCTCTCTGATATTAAAGTCTGACTGTACCCAAGTAAGCAACTGCAAGATGTGACCCAATGTTGTTTCCAGAACAGCGAACTGGCTTTAAGCAAGATATAACAGAACTGATTTCTGACATCTGTGTGCTAGACTATGCTGTCTGGAAAGGCAATTGCCAGTGAGACAGAGTAAGACGCGAGCTACTTCATGTCTAATTTTAAGCCCCAGAGCAAGGATCTGTGATTGATGAATGGCTGAACTGGTCTGAAGACAAGTTAACAGCAACAGAGGGTGAATATGTCTTGGTACAGTTCTCATTCAGATCTGCTTCGCAGTGAGCAGTGTACATTTTTATCCTCTGACACTTCACACTCTCTGATGTTCAATGTTAGAAAAATTAAATTACGACTGTCCTTTCCTTGAATATTTTTATAAGTATTTGGAAAATACAGTGGATTGCTAATTCCTGTATGCATGAAGCTGTAAGAAGTGTAGTGTGGCTTTACCCAGGATAGAGATAGAAATGTTTTTTTTTTTACATTCCCAGTCTTTCTGTGCACATGTGTGCTTTATCCTAGAAACCATTGTTGATGCACAGCATGGTTCAGGCTAACACACTACAGGCATCTATTATAATTACAGACATGTATTGTAATTAATTACAATGCATCTTAGAAATGTCCAAGTGTGCAGTGTCAGTCCAGGACATTTAGACATCTTGTCATTGCTACCAGTACATTCCTATTGTCAAAATAATACACAGACATTAGATGCCCAATTATCACTGTAATTAGAGACTTCACAATCTTTGTGCACTTCTGAATTTTGCTGCTATCTTCATCTTCTTTTCCTCTCTTCCACCAACCCAAAAACTTTATAAAACATAGCAGTCCTGTCCAGTTTCTGATCAGTTAATTACTCTCTAGCAAATTATGAAGTTTAAAAAAAATATTTCCTTGAATAGGTAGTGGTAAGCATATGCCCCTGCTGCAGCTGTGGTTTTTCACTCAAGTGAAAACAGTATGTGTAGTGTTGGTGTTCTCTGATGAATGCAACAAACACAGCTGAATGCCTGATTTATGCATTAATGTTTGATTCTTCAAATTCAACAAAGAGAAAAAACAGTAAAATTACAGTATCTCCATCAAAACTTTATCTGCATCAAAATACATCACTCTGTACAGCCATTTGTCTTTGAAAACTTTACACGGAAATATTTTTGGACTTTTCTTTTTCCTGTTTATTAATATGAAACAATGCTCAGCAGTCTAGAATACACGCATTCCATTATGAATGTTTGAGCAAGAGAATACTAAATGCAACCTGAGAAGGTGAACTTTTCTCCTATAACACTTGAAACCAGAAATTCCTGGACTTTTCTAGGTGGCTGTGGTGTTTTTTGCCAAAGGTTTCCCCCTCCATTTCCCAGCTCTTCACCATGATTTACAGTGACCTCACCGTGTCTGGATGTGAAAATTGTTGGTGGTTCCAGTATGTTCATAGTCATGTATGGCAGCTGCAAAAATCATAGCGAAGATCTCCAGCTCTGTCAGCCAGTGCTGAAAAAAGATTATAAAACAATCAGATAAAATGTCTTTTTCTCAGGCTTTTGTCTTTTAAGGTAAGTTACCTATCCTCTGTTGACAGTCAGTGTTGCATGTCATTGCCTTTCCCCTGCAGCCTGCCAGCTGTTTTAAAGCAAATTTCCCTGATTGATACACAAAAGACAAACCAGTGTTCATCCTGGACTTTCACTTAAATAAATTAACTTCAACAAAATGGTCTCAGGAGCTAAAAAGGTTTAAGGCAGAGCAAGAGAAACATGTGCCCTTCTGAAGGAGCAATGTTTGAAGAAGAGAGGCAAAGAAAACTCCAGAAAATCAAGGTTCATCATGGGGAACTTGATGATACATGTGCAGGTAAACACATACCACCAGAGTATATATTTTCAGTTCAGTTTACCTGAGTAGCAGAGCCTCAGATACAGAAGAATGTCACTATTTTCCAGTAACTAAGTCTTTGTCAATCACTGAACCATGAGAACAAGGAAGATAACCTCAAAAGATGTACATCTTGTTATTTATTTATCATTTTTGGAAACATTTGAGAAAGCCTTGAAGTTTGGGAGGGGTTTTCTTAATTCCCGAGTCAAAGCCTTATTGTACAATGCTTAAGTCACTTTTGCCTTAGATTTATAAATTATTCAGATGGTTTTAATAATTTTTATCTGACTCAATAAATCATTTTATTGTCTGGTTTTCCACAGGTAGCACACAAGGAGTGTCGTTAACATCATGCACTTTGGAGTCAAAGGCTTTAGAATGTATGTGCTGTAAATATTTGTATGAAGTGCTTAAATGTATTGCATTTAGGAAAAGCCTTTACCACATCGATTGCCAAATAGTTCTGTAACAGCTCACTGTCAACCTGCAAACATTTTGACAGGCATTCATGTACAACCTGCCTTTGAATGCAAAGCCCAGCAAAGGCACTAAGGTTTCCAAAATCTATTCTAGACATGTACTGTAGCTCAGGCACCACCACTGGTGTGTTAAGCATGTGCAGGGGAAGCACAGATAATAGTGGGACTTTGCACACAGCAACCTGCCTAGCTCTTTTCAGCATTTCACAGCCATCTCTGCATAACCAGGGAAGAATGGAGCGACACTCAGTAGTCAAGATCTCCTTACATTAAAGACATAGTTTGAAAATATAGGCCAGAGATATTTTGCACAAAGCTACTGACCATAATCAAGGTAGTTCTTGGTTTTACGTTGTTTCTTTTCATTTGGTTTTGGGTTTTTGTAGAGTAAGAGAGAGAGGAGGGTGAAGAGTAAAAGAAATGAGCAGAAACAGAAACTACACTGTTTTCTCGTATCTACACAATTGATCCAGGACATGACTGGAGAACACTGATGGTGGAGAAATCTGTGTAATTTTGTTTCCAGGTGTGACTTGTTAATAAGGAATGATTTACAAATGATTAAGAATATTAATTCAACTTTCAAGCAACTTCTGGCAATTGCAATGGGGGGGGAGAATGGAACTAGGGTTTCCAGGCTACATGCCTAGATCTAGACTTTCATTCATAGCTGTGGTCAGCCATTTCCCAAAAGAAGAGACTGCAAATGATAGGAAAAAATCAGGGCACAAGTGCTCAAAAACAGCCAAAGCAAGCCTGTATTAGGCATGCAGAACTCATTCAGGACACATTCAGCTAGTTCAGTGCACCCACTTCAGATCTTCTGGACATCATCTGACAAGTCCCACACTAACAAGATCTCATGACCCAAATCTGAAAGCATCACTAAGGCAATGAGCTCCGTGTTTGAGGTCTCCTACCTTGTCTCTTAAGACAGGAAAAGTGCTACAGGAAAAGTGCTGACTTGCATACTTTATCAAAGCATCACTTGTTGAACAATTTTGGGTAATGTAGGTTTTCTGTTAGGGTGTAGTAGATCTGAGGGGCAGTATTAAATATCAAAACAGCATTTGAGGAAGATCACTCAGAATAAAACCAGAATTACAGCTGTGAACTGTTCGTAATAAATTCGTATAAGTAGAACAAAGTCAAAATAGGCTTCTGAGTAACAGGAGGGAAGTCATTTGAACGTAATAGTCCCTTTTTTTCCTGCCACAACCTGCACAAAAAACCAAACAAGGTGGCAAAGAGCCAGCAGAGAAAGGATGCAATCTCCATTAAAGTGCTTACTTTACATTTCACTGTATTGTGGTGGATTTCATCTTGGAAACAGAGAGCTAGTTTTTAAAGAACAAAGCCATCAAGAACAGCAGGACACTGTCACAAAGGATGAAAAGAGTGAGGAAATGTGAATGTTTTTGATTTCTAAAGGGCTGACAAAACCAATCCAGAATAAAACCATAACAAACTTTCTGCGATGGTAGGAGATCAGAAATGGCGGGGGGTGGGGATAGGTATGAAATACCAAGTATCGGCTTCCAGAGTGAAAAAAAAAAGGCAAGGAAGCATGATCGTCTTTCAAAATTATACAATAAATATGAAGCATTAGCTACTAGAATGGCTCATCTGCATGTGAACAAAAGGACTGATGCATATAGAAAGGAGGGAGTAGTGTTTCCAAATCTAACAGAAAAATGAATGCATTTCCTAGAAATTGCTACAATGTAAGTAATTAACTAGTTTTCTTCCCAAGAGTTTATGATCTTTTATTCCAAAGTAGGTATTATTTTCAATGCTTATGATGATCTGCCTATTAATCACAACAGTCTAGTGGAGAAGATGATCTCATTTCCCTTTAATATTAAGGGATGTAGGACAGAAGTCCTGCACTTTCACAGTTTTTCTGGTCTGCTGCAGGGAATAGTCTCCTACAATTCTTGTAAATATCAGATTAAGAAGTCTTAAGCTTTACAATTTGTACATAATTGTCTGGGTTAAAGAGGAAATCATATGGTATTCCCTAATAATTATAAAGATTAATCAAAAAACAATTCCAAATAAAGTAATAATCACATCTGAGCAACAGAGTTTAATAAAGGAAGGAGTGAAATGAGCAAAAAGTATGTCAGCTTTTGGAAGTTGTTCCTGGCACATCATACTTGTATGCCAATCCTCTATGAGAAAACCATCAGAGTAATTCTAAATCCTCTTTCAACATTATGTCCATGAAAGAGCCAAACATTTTGTAGTTCATACAGTAAAGTATAACAAACTAACCCCAAATCACCACCCTGAGGCAAAAAAATAACAGGAAAACTAATGAAATTTCAGGAAAGGAGAGGAAAAAAGATTTAATTGAAAATAAAATAAAAATGAGGGATGGAACAAATTTGTTCAGAGAGTTCAGAAATTACAGGGAGCATGACAAAGGCAAAGGAACCATGTAAAGGCAAACTAGAGACAGGTTTCTTATTTCTGAGACTAGAACAAATTATAACTACATAGACTATTTAAACTTGAAAAAAACAATTTTTCCACGTTACGAATAACTAGCTAGCAAGAAAAATTAGGATTTTTTTTTCTATTTTTGTATATAACATTTTTATAAGTTGTCTTCATCCCATTGGTGAAGAATTAAACCAATGGCTCTAACACACTTCTTAAAACAAAATCTTGTGTTCCAGCCACGTATAAATGGTTGGATGCTTACATAAATATTGTAGAAGTGATGAACTAAAGAACTATATATACTACCGTAATGATAAGATACTGATGTGAGCAAATCCTGGAAAGAGGAAAATGCCCCATATGTTTCTTTACTGTGTGTGAACATACTACACAAGTTAGAAGCTAGCCCTGCTGTGAGCAGGACATTAGGACTGGTGACCTCTAGGGTCATCATTTCTCATTTTCAAACTACATTAATCTATGCACTTTGAGATTGGTTGTATCATTCAAGAAAGGTGAGGTGAAAACAAAGAAACAAGAAAAAACCTAAAACCAAAGTTAAAAAAAGCATTCAAACAAGAGAAGGACAGCTGAAATGTCACTGTTGGCACACAGTGCTGCGAGTTTGTGGAGTGGTTTCCTATTGTGTTATATTAGATCCTAAACCAAATTACAGATACGATTTGGGTGTGGCAATGATCAGTGCTTGAGAATATTCCTGGGAAGCAGAACACACTCCTCTGGACTACAACTCCATCATACTGGTCTGCATGGGCTACTGTGTGTGTAGCTTATTGCAGTAAGAATACATGGGTGACAGGCTCAGTTCAGGCACTGACTGCAGTGCAAGCATGTACATATGCTTACACGCACACACATTCTAGTTCCTTTTTTCTAGATGCAAGTCTGGTATGTGCACATTCTCTGACCTCTGCACATATTTATACATATTGCACATGTTCACTTCTGTAAAGGATACTAAAAATGTTTTTATAAATACATTAATGGCAAGAGGAGAGGGGCAAGGAAAACCTCCATTGTTTATTGGACAAGGCAGGGAATATAGTTACCAAAGGTCAGGAAAAGGCTGAGCTACTTAACACCTCCTTGGCCTCAGTTTTCAACAATAAAAAAGGTCATCCTCAGGACAACTGGCCTCCTGTGCTAGTAGATGGTGACAAGGAGCAGAATAGCCCTCTATAATCCAGGAGGAAGTGGTCACCTGCTGAGCCACTTCAATGCTCACAAGTCCACGGCACCAGATGGGGTCCATCTGAGAATGATGAGGGAGCTGGTGGAGGAGCTCACTAAGCCTCTCTCCATCAGTTATCATCAGTCTTGGCTAACTGAGGACGTCCTAGATGACTGGAAGCTGGCCAGTGTGTTGCCCATCCATAAGGACCAAAAGAAGGATCTAGGAAATGACAGGCCTGTCGGCCTGACCTTGATGCCTGGCACGGTTATGGAGCAGTTCATCTTGAGTGTGATCACATGGCACATACAGGACAGCCTGGGGATCAAACCCAGCCAGCATGGATTTAGGTAGAGTAGGTCCTGCCTGACCAACCTGATCTCCTTTTATGACCAGGTGACCCACCTGGTGGATGACGGGAAGGCTATAGATGTCTACCTGGACTTCAGCACAGCTTTTGACACCATCTCCCATAGAATATTCCTGGAAATGCTGGCAGGCCCATGGTTTGGACAGGTGCCCACTTTGCTGGGTTAAGAACTGGATGAAAAGCCAGGCCCAGAGAGTGGTGGTGAGTGGTGCTTCCTCCAGCTGGTGGCCAGGCACTAGTGGTGTTCCCCAGGGATCTGTGTTGGACCCTGTCCTGTTTAAGATCTTTATTGATGATCTGGATGAAGGGATCAAGTCTACCACTAGCAAATTTGAAGATGGCACCAAGAATGTCAATCTGCTGGAGGGTAGAAGGGCTCTGCAGAGGTATCTGGACAAGATGGATAGATGGGCTGAATCCAGCAACATGAGGTTTAACAGATCAAGTTCCAGGTCCTACACTTTGGCCACAACCACCCCCCACAGCACTACAGGCTGGGGACAGAGCGGCTGCACAGCAGCCAGGCAGAAAGGGACCTGGGGGTACTGACCAATGGCAGACTGAACAAGAGCCAGCAGGGTGCCCACTTGGCCAAGAAGGCCAATGGCATCCAGGCCTCTGTCAGGAATGGTGTGGCCAGCAGGACTAGGGAAGTGATTCCTCCCCTCTACTCAGTGCTGGTTAGGCCACAGCTTGAGCACTGTGTCAGGTTCTGGGCCCCTCAATTTAGGAAGGATGTTGAGGTGCTGGAGCAAGTCCAGAGAAGGGCAACAAGGCTGATGAAGGGTCTGGAATACAAGTCCTGTGAGGAGCAGCCAAGTGAGATGGGGTTGTTTAGCCTGGAGAAAAGGAGGCTCAGGGGAGCTCTTTTCACTCTACAACTCCCTGAAAGGCGGTTGTAGCCAGGTGGGGATCAGTCTCTTCTTCCAGGCAACCAGTCATAGCACAAGAAGACACAGTCTTAAGCTGCACCAGAGAAGGTTTAGGCTGGTCATTAGGAAGAAGTTCTTCACAGAAAGAGTGATTGGGCATTGGAATGGGCAGCCCAGGGAGGTGGTGGTGTCACCTTCTCTGGAGGTGTTTAAGGTAAATGAGTGCCATAGTCTAGTTGACAAGGTGGTGTTAGGCCACAGGTTGGACTTGATGATCTCAAAGATCTTTTCCAATCTAGTTGATTCTGTGTTTGCATGATTCTGTGATTTCAGAACACCTTTTCCTCTGAAACAGAGGTTTGGTTTAGTTTAGTTGGAGTTGGTTTGGTTTAGTTTGGTTTGGTTTGGTTTTGGGGGGGTTATTTTTGGGTTTATTTTTTTTCTTTCTTTTTAGTCTGCTGCATTCTCTCAGAGGAAAAAAAGTCCAAATTTCTCCATCACTTACTGTTTTCATGTCCTTCCAGTTCTCTCTTTTTTAACACTTTCCTTTCTTTACTGCGCTCAGAGACAGGACAGGAATGCCCCTTCAGCACTCGTGCATCACAGGCTAGAATGAAATAGTAGTCATTCACTCACATCTGAGTTGCTGCTAAATGACTAACAGATTGAGAAGCAGCAAGATGGAAAAAAAGGTGGTTCTGAATATACATAGGCTGGAGGTCAGCTACATTTGGGCAGCTGTTTTGATCCAGTAACCTTTTGGAGCAGGATAGCCCCAAGTGAAAACTGCCCTTCTTCCATGGTTTGAGGAGAAAAAGGGAATCCATTTCCTCACCGCTAGAATACAATTCACATTACTCAACATTGCACCTGTTCCTACTGACTAAAGATTGCAGTGCATTTTCATCAACTAATAGTCCTAAAAGGAACAGTGACCAATTTAGCATCTCATGGGAGGTTTTGGGCAGGTAACTGTATTAGCTGCAAATCTGACCTAAGTCCTTTTTACTTCAAGCACAATCAGAAGCAAGTGACAGAACTTCCATCAGGATCAGGCTGTCTGAATCAGCTCTTGGGACAGATAGCACCTGACTCCTTCCAAATCTACTTCTGATAAACAGCAGTGTTTACTGCTCTAATTGTGTGTGACTACAATTTACAGGTGCAATCTACATTCGACACAGGAGACTTGGGATGTTTACAGGAGGCACTGGAGTGTGAGACTCCTCAGAGAAGACCATACAGGTCTGGCTTCAGAACTGAAAGCAACACCTGTGTGGCAATCAAGGAACTGCAGAAAGGCAGATCATATGCACAAAACATAGTTCCCAAGCATGAGCAACTTTACAGTTGTTAAGCGTATTAACTCTACAGTTAGTTGAAACTGGCCTAAAAGACATAGCAAGAGCTGCACTACACCTTGTTAACCTGTACCTTTCTGTCCTGTACTCCACCACCCCGTATACACTGGTGGCAACATTTTTTCAGGTTTCCTGCTGAGCTGCACAGAAAAAGGTATGATAAGCGTACAATGCTGACAGACAATTTTTATGGTGATTTGGTATAGCTCATCTAAGGTGCTCATGGCAAGAGAAAGAGTGTTGGAATTTGGTTGGGCTGAGACAGATGATTTTTCCTTATCTTTTTTTCCAACAGTTCCAGATACAGAGTTTGTAACAACTGGGGAGTATTCAAGAAAGCCTGAGCTGCAGTAAGAACCTCAACATCTGCTGGCCCAGGTTCACATGTCAGCTCTGCACTACGAAGACTCCATGACCCTGGAACTGCACAGAAGTTAATGAAAGGACCTCAGTGAAATGAAGTGCAATAGAAGAGAATCACATGTATTCAAGTACCAGCCGCAAACAGAGCAATCACTGAATGGCCATGGTACAACAGGAGATACCTGCAAAACACTGAACAGATGAACCTCCCTTTCACTGTCACCTTTGCTTCTACACTTCTGCCAATGCAAGGGCAAGTGCAAATTAGATGCATGGAAAAAGTGAGGCAAATAAAGTGTGGAAAAGATCTGCTCCATGGAATCAGACTAAATGTAATTTTGTTCCTTTTTCTGGCTCCAGCAGTAACCAGGAGAAAGAAGAGAATGAGCTACATATGTGTCCTGTACACTTTGAACTTTCCTTGCTATTTATTCTCCCCAACAGTGTGGGCCAGTAACTTTCTGAGCCTCCAGCTGAATTCAAACTGCAGTGGTTGATCATCACTCTGGAATCTATCTTCCTTCAATTTCTCTAGTCCATCTTCAAATGTATTTCTGTTGTTTGTCCTGAGAACCACTGTGGGGACATATTGTGCACCAAGTATTTTTTTTAAGTCCTCTGTCCATTCCTGGCATTGTTGTCAGACTTCAGCTGTCTGTAGGTTTCTGCGCTGGCCAGTTCAGATGTTTTTGCTGTAGAGAAGTGGATGGAGATCAGCATTTCCAGATCCCAGCACTTGTTATGCACAGATAAGTGGAATTAATTATCCTTTGGATGTACTGTCTCCCTACCTTAAGTTAAGAAGAAAGCTTAGAAAATACAATTCTTCATACTAGGTGAAATGAATTCCAGCAAATGTGTATTGGTAGATTCACACTGAAGATCTGTGGCAGAGTGAAAAACCAAGCTTGGGTTTCTCATTCATCCACTTTGTATCACTGTTAAAAGAGTTATCAACAACTTCACTTATCTTCTATTTCTAAATAATCCAAAGTCTTTACTTTTATTAGCCCAGCCATATCGAATTAAGTGTGTCTACAGTGTAAACTGGTTCTACTGTGGATAATCATCATCTCATTAATAAGCAAAAAAATTGTCACTATATATTCAGGATGCCAAATCTTTTACTTACCACCATGCCTGTCTTGAAAAGGAGGTAATGGACTGTCTGTGTGACGTCTGCAGCATGCATTAGGTTGTGGTAAGGATTTTTGTGTTTACTGTATCCAACCTCCAGAGCTTCCACAAAAGACACCAAGGCAGAAATGGGAATCTAAGTAAAATAGCACAGGATTAAAGAAAAAAACCCCAAAAACTAAAACCCAAAAACTCCAGTTTTAATGGCTAGCATTCAGACAGGAGGAGTTTGATAAAAGGTTCTCAAAGAGCCATCTGTACTTCACAAATAAACAAAATGCTGGAATATCTGAAACAGGCACTCAAGAGAGACAGTGAATTCAGGTTACTGCTTCAAACTGGTTTTTCTATCTATAATTATATTACAGGTGAATCATTCCCACACATAAATACACAGAAATAAGTACACTATGAAATGTTGTCCGGAACACACAACAGAATATGAAAAGTAACAGCAACCACTTGATTGATTATCCATGGAGAAATATTTCTAAATAGATTGCAAGTAACTGTCTGTTACCTTCATAATCCGCTGGAATGTATCTCTGCTTTACTATTCGCATTCAAGATTTTCTAATGAAACACATCATATAGCAAATCTTAGATACTGCAAAAGCACTATCATTTATCATCCTCTGGGTTTTCACAGCAAAATCCAGCCTGCCCATTCTATGGGATTGCCATGTTTTTCTGACTCCAAGAGTAACTGAAAATACCAGAGAAAATGCAATTCAGGGGATTTCTAGAAAGGAGAAATTAATCTCGAGTTTCATCTGGTCAAACAGGAAATGCATTAAATGCTAATATTTCTACATAAAAGATCACTGCAGTTCTCTTATGTACGCATAAGCAGATGATGCAATTCTGACCAGACATCTTGATGTCCCATCAGGCATGGGTAGTTCCTGAAGAACTATGGGATCTAGACATCTGTAAACTCTTTTCAGTCAAAGTGAGTGGGAACCCCTAGAGAATGGAAATGTCAGTAGTGGAAGGGACAATAGAGTATCTGCGTGGGGAGAGTGGTCAAGAACTGGATGGCAATGTTTCCTGCTCAAAGTTGGAGGAAACTTCTGTAACAATTACAACATTATAGAATAATTTGGGCTGGAAGGGGCTTTTGAAAGTCACCTAGTCAACCTGGCCCCGCAATGAACAAGGACATCTTCAACAAGATCGGCTTTCTCCAAGACCAATCTGACCTTGAATACTTCCAGGGATGCGGCACCTACCACCTCTCTAAGCAACCTTCTCCAGTGTTTCACCACTCTCACCATAAGAAAATCTTCCTTATATCCAGTCTAAATCTATCCTCTTTCAGTTTAAAATCATTACCCCTTGTCCTACTGCAACAGGCCCTGCAAAAAACGTTTTCCCCATCTTCTTTAAAGGTCCCCTTCAAGTACCAGAAGGCTGCAACAAAAAATCCCCAGAATATTCTCTTCTCCAGGCTTAACAACCCTAACTCTCTTGCCTTTCCTCACAGGAAAGGTGCTCTAGCCCTCTGACCATTTTTTGGCCTTCTAAACTGACTCTAACAGGTCCATGTCTTTCCTCTGCTGAGAACTTCAGACCTGGATGACCTGGATACAGTACTCCAAATGTGGTCTCATGAGAGCAGGGTTGGGAGCAGAATCACCTCCTTTAACCTGCTGGCCAATCTAACTGTAATGAATTTGAATTTGCTTTCATATTCTCTTGTTCTCTTTTGTGCTTGCATGCTTGAGGGTCCTGTGAGGCTCAGGCAAATGACACCATCATTCTCACAGGATCAAATGCAGTATTTCCCATGGATTTAATTTGGAACCCCATCTAGTTCATGGTGCCCCAATACAATTGAAAGTGCTACTTAAATCATACCTGGTCTTCCTTATTAAGGAAAGTGCAGTGTTCACAAAGTCTTCAAAGATCACTAAAATTGCATGTTGAATTGAACAAAGCAGGAGGAGAGGGAAGTTGAACAAAATTCAGGATAAACAAGGATAGCCATCTTCTAATTACTGACCTTAAAACGGTTGATCAGATCGTAGCGTGTGAGAAGTTCATAGAAAATGAATTTCAGTGCATGATCCCCACTGGCATCGTTTAGTGCAAATACATCAAAAGACCACATGTCTACATTCTGCAAGAGTAGGTAGAAAAGACAGTTAATACAGTCATCCCTTTCACCCTGATAATTCAGTTTCTTCACTTTCTCTCACAAATTGAGAATTACAGTAGTGATATAGGTGTATCATTTCATTTTCAATAAATTCTTCAATGCCATTTAACAAATGCAGAATCACCAGTGTACTCATAGTATCAGTATATTTATCAGTATTGTATGACTTGCGTTAAGAAGCTTCCATTAAGAACATGTACGCTGTTTGTTTATTCTAAACATGACAATTCTTCACACCAGAATTTAACCATCAAAGGATGAATCCTAAAAGATAAAAATCCTGGTTTGCTTTAGTACCTGCGACATAGAGATGGTCTTATTTGGGCTGATATGATACATTAAGTGCTAACAATTATATAAAAACCCAACCTTTGTAATAGAAGAATAAATATCTAATTCCAGTTGGGAAAGTTCCAGTCAGCTGTAAATGACATATTAGTGCTGCAGGCTGGTCAGTCAAGAGATCAAGGAGGGAAAGTCCCCCTCTCCGCTCATACTGCTAAAGTTCAAGGTCTAACCTTCTTGCAGAAGTTTGAGTTTAAATCTCAAATTTTAGGGAAGGCTGTGGGGTGACAGCACTCATTATCTAGCAAGAGATGAAGAGAAACACTAATTCTCTCTAAATGCTCAGTTTCCTAGTTTTCTGTCTCTTCTTAACCTTGGGGACTTGTTACATAAGTCAACAAGAAAATTCAGAGATAGATACTATTCTGCTCAACATTACTGGAAGGCCTGACATTTTTGTAGCTGCAGACAAGCAGAAGTCTATACCACAGACATTTTAAGTCTACAATGTCAAGTCTAGTACACTTTCTGTGTTCATTACCTGTATACTAGCTAGCCTAGAAAACATTCCTGTGATGGCATGGGTATCAGAAAAGGCTGTAGAATTAAATTCTAGCACATGTAACTCCTTTGGCATTAATTAATGTGGATAGATATGTTCCCTTATAAGCTGGCTATGAAGTGTAGTTGCAAAAGAACAAAGAATTTACATCCCATTTGCATAAGTGAAGCTAGCACTTGTCAACCTGCAGTTGAAAAAAAGGTGTGAATGGACACTTTGATTCTGTATATGAAAGGCATGCAATTCCTCCATATCTTTGATGAGTTCTATTATCCAAAATGAAAAGCATACCTTAACTGTAAGTCTTTCCAGTGTGGAGAAATGCTGCAAGATGTCTTAATGAGTTTTACACTTATTGTACCTGTGTATTGCCCCACTGTATAATCCTTTTCCACCATTGCATGGCATGGTTGCACCACATGCAACATGTAATTGGCAAAGCTGTTGTGTAGGCAGCTGGTTGCTTACTTTTTTGTGTAGTCTTGATAATTCCTGCCTAAGTCAAGAATCTTGCAATTGTCCCATGGATTGAAGCTTTATGTATTTTTCAGACTATTTCTGACAAACTGTTTTCCCTCTGAAACCTCAAAATTCATAATAGGGTCCAGACTCATAAACTGATTGTCACTTTGACGACCTGAAGCTCAACAATGCAAGAAATTCCCTTCTCTCACAGCATCAGATCCTTTTCCATGTCTATCTCTCTCCATCTGTGTTTTCTTTCTTCCCTGTGGGATGTTGTGACTGATTCCTAAATCCTCATTTTAATCATTGCAATCTAGAACAGAAATGTAACCTTCACAGGCTGAAAATGGCCACAGTCTTGAACTCTATTCTTTCTTTTCTTGAAAGGATAATCCCTTAAGCCAGTTAAATGATTAATGTATGTGAACGGAACTAAATGCCAGAGAGAAGGAAAGGCCAAGTACCAAGACCTCCTTATCACGTCAAACATCATAGTATTGTTTTGATGCTTTGTACAGACCCCCCTCCAATACGTTTTTATTAGGATTACCTTTAGCACTCCAATTACAGCTGGTGGGTAGCTCAAGCCGACCATATTTGAAGTACGCCTGTACATTCTACCAAGAAGAAATAGATAAGGCAACACGTAAATAGAATGAAATGAAACAAAACAGTCAGTCAACAAAACTCATAAAGCAACAGATCATTACAGGAGACCTTATTTAGCCCAGAAAACCCTAACTGGAGTTTTTTTCCCTTCCATCTTGTTCCTTACTTGCACAATATTGTACTACTGTACTATTCTTATTGTATAGCTTAATTTGAACTCCCCAGCAGCTCATAGCTTGGTTACCCAGCAGGACATGACAAAGGATTTGCCAGTACAGGGTCTTCATCAGATGGGAAGGCTACGCTCAGCTAAACAAAATGTTCCCCATTTTCCACTGCACATAACTGTACTGACCTTTCAGTTCCCTAAGTCCTTGCTGGCCCACATGCAAGTTAATTCTGCATGTACTTCAGAAACCATTTGTATGCCATGAATCAATTCCAGTGTGATACACCTGTTACTTTTGTCTTCATGTTTTCAAGATTAGTGTAAAACCTTTTGGGCGTTTGCCATATGTTTGTATTTCAGAGACTGAAAAACAAGGCAATAATCAACATCTGTAACCATGCTAAACTAAGCATGTATATACCAGATTTTAAACTTGATTATAAAATATATTTTAAACAGATTATAAAGTGTGTATAAGTGTTTAAACTTGTTTTCAGGATACACTGTGTTTAATAGTATTTGGTGAATGCAGAAACATTGTCATAGCTTTCTACAGGTCACCTTTTTTTGCCTAAAGCATTATAGGACTAAAAGGAGATGATTTACTTCCTTGTTGAACATGTCCCCCACTGAGACTGAGGGTTAATTCACAAGTAGCCTGTTCCAAGGAGAAATGACAGGTTTAGTCTTATCACAATTTGATGCTACTCTTAACACATGTACTGCAACTGTGGTGCACAGATAAAAATATTGGCTGTAGTCACGATGAAGGAGGCTTTGGCATGTCTGTGTGGCTCATGCTGTTACAAAATTATCCTAGAGACCTGAGAGCTGCTGTCTTTCAGGCTGTCTAAAGACTGCTGACAGTTTCACATGTGCCAGCCCTCCTTCTGGCTTCAACAAAGGTCAGTGAAGAGTGGTTACTTGATAAGAAAAGATAAGATTGGAAGTGAGTCCAAATTGAAAGGAATAAATATTTTAAAGGGTTCAAAAAGTAGAATCAGTTTTAGCAACAGGTCGTGATGTAAATTGCAAAAGGAAAGTCTGAGAGGACTCAATGGCTTTTTTGAAATCCTCCCTGAGCTCCAAAATTTTCACACCAGTTTTGATCTATAGTTCATTGCAATAATATGATAAAGGATTTTGTTCTGTATCTTAGCACTTCTTCATAAGAAATACTAGACCACAGAGGTAAACAGAAACAAGGGAGAGTTTGGTCTGTTCAAATTTTAAATGCTGTCACTCCTGATCTAGGACTATGCAGAAGTACATATTGTCTGTCAAAATTACACCGTGTTATTACATCTGTACTATAGTAAGAAGAGAGGAGTAGGTATTGTTTCAGTTTGCAATCTTTTACTAAATCTCAGGTTTTGAAGTGTTATCCAAATCTATGTAGAAACATTAATAGAAGTACATTAAAGTGTTCTTCATTCAGTAGTCTTTTACTAGTTCTCTGAGGTTTTCTGGCCTAAGGTACTGTCCTCCATCTCCTGTCACTGTGGCATCACATACTACAGGTGCAATCTGCAGTACCTGGCCAGTTACTAGAACAAAGTCGATACTTTACCTTTCCACAAATATCCCAGCTTGCACTGCATGGACGATACTCCTGAACCGGGGTTTTTCCTCTGTCCTTTTGAGCATCATCCCCATTTGCCGTGTGAAGGTAGAAGCCAACCAGTCACGGACCTCTGAGGGCACAGAGTCAGACTGGATATCGCTGAGTTCATCTTCTGTGTCCAGTAAACGCCTAGAAGGATGAGAAAACAGAAAGGTAGGCAGACTTCCTTAGGGAAGCACAACAACATTATTAAGGAAAATGAAATTTACATATATTCTAATTAAAAAAGCTGTTATAATTCTTTGATTCATCAGCCCTAATAAAATACAATTGTACACATTTTCAACAGTTTCTTTTATTCTCTTGCATATTTACATTTCAGATTGTAAAACTCACTACTAGGCTGAGAAACAAGAAGTATCACTCTTCAGAAGCGCAACTATACAATCAGCTACTGACTTCACATCTTCAGGTCATCAATATTTCTGAACTCTCTGCCTTTCAGAGGTAATTTATGATTATTTCTAGGGTTTTCTAGCTTCTGAGTTAGTAACATATAGCCCTCTCCTTTCCCATTCTGGTCATCTGTGGTAACTCTACAAGTGCATTTATTGCTGGGTAAATGGCATGTAACCAAGAGGGGACCTCCTCTGCAATGTCTTACCAGTCTACCTCTGTCATGAGTCATTTTGTTTTTAGATTTCAAAGACAGCATACAAGTGAAAAATTTAACATTATTCAAACAAAATAGATGAGTAGAAATTTAGAAACTGTCAGAAAAAGTGGGACACAATTACTATGAAAAAATTTCCCCAAGAGAAAGTATATTACATTTATGACTGGTTTTGATCTCCTTCCCTGCCTCAGGAAATCTAAAGATGAAGGATTGAAGATCTGTTCTACATAGAATACAACATTCTAATGATTAAACCCATATTGTCTGTGAGTAATAAATCTTGGCTCAAACAACTTTCACAATTCACATGTAAATTACAACTGGTGCTAGATATAATAGTGCTGATGTCTGTAGTTAGCTCACCTAGTTTCGTCAATGTATACTGACTCAAGAACAGTTGCTGCATAGTCCAAATTCTTCTTTAGATCTACAACTGAAGCTTCCCCTCTCTCTAATTGCTTTACCAAAGACCGTAATCTGAAAAAAAAGAAAAACAAAAATCTGATTAGTATAAAGGAAAATAGGTTGAGAGTGAGCATCAGTTCCCAGACTGAGACCTAGCATACATACTTGACATGTGAAAACTTTTGGACGTCTACAAGTTTTTTGAAGCTACATACAAGAAATCAACAAAAATTACTTTTCAAAGATCAGTTACAATGATGGCAGGAAAATATATGTAAGTCCATGGGTTATCATAGAACCATAAAATCATGGAAGGATAGAATATGCTGAGTTGGAAGGCACCCATCATTGAATCCTACTCCTGGTGCTACGCAGGACAGCCCAAGAATTGCACCATAAGCCTGAGAGCATTGGCCAAAGGCTTCTTAACTCAGACTCCTGGAGTCCTGTCAGTAGTCATGAGAGTGAAGAGATCAGTATCTGCCCCTCCACTTCCCCTCGTGAGATTGTTGAAGACTGCAATGAGGTCTCCTCCAGGCTGAACAGATCATGTGGTCTCAGTCACTCCTTGTAAGGCTTCCCCTCCAGACCTTTCACCATACCTGTGGCCCTTCTTTGGACACTTTCTAATAGTTCAATATCTTTCTTATACTGTGGTGCCCAAAACTGCACACGGTACTCAAGGTGAGGCCATACCAGAGCAGAGCAGAGCAGGACAATCACTTCCATTAACCAGCTGTCTGTCCCCTACTCATAACTGAAATAAGTCAAAATAGAAATCACTTGAAATTTAACACTGGAGCTAAGAGAGGACAATTTCAATCCAGCCACAAGAAGAATAGTATCTGTTAACAAATGACTGTCATTCCCAATGACTGATGTACATGTATGCAAAACTGCGTTAGAGTATATTTAGAAACATTATTGTAGAAATACTATACAAGTTTAGGAAATCCTAAGATTTTCATGAGATCAAGCAGCCACCGTTAGGCTATTCCATCTATATTAAACAGAACTCACTACTTTCACATCCAAACAGTAAGTATTCTTCATATGCCTCCTCATTTCTTCATTACGTGTACAGGGACTCTGCAGATATGACCCCTTAACTAGCTACCAGAAATATTGTACACAAGCCACAGGAATCAAGGTTACAGAAAGAACCTGACCTTTGGCTCTTCCTGACTTTTATTTAATTGATATAAGTATCTGGCAGCTTTATGCTGCAACTCATTCAAAATTCATGTTCAATAACAGCACAGTGAATAATGGTTGCTTCATGGCACCAACATTCTTCATCAAAGAAGATTATGCAAAGAACTATGTGCATCAATCATTTAGAAAAACAGAAGTATAGTTGTTTGTCACACCATCAACCATTCTCATGTGAAAAAAATTACACTGCCTTTGTCTTACCATCCATTATCTATAACTATTCTGATTCATTGAGTCACAGCAACTGCTCCCAGTTAATTGTACTAAATAAGAACCTGGTGATAGTTTGCCTTTAATGTATTCCTTGCATCTGGGGTTTTTTTTTTAGTAATCCCAAATGGACTGAAGGGAATCCAGGAAAATTTATCAGCTGTAAAATTCTGTTTCAAGGTGGCTGAAATAATTTTGAAATTCAATCCAATTCACCTGTGGCACTTAGGAACGTGGTTTAGCCAGAGCTTGGCAGTGCTGGTTTAATGGTTGGACTCAATGATCTTAGCGGTCAACTTTAAGATCAACTCATTTGTAATAACATTCTTTTGATAGCCAGCTCAAATAGCTTTCAAAATGAAAAAGAAAAAAAAAAAAAATCCACCACAAACTTTAGAAATTAACAAAATAATAATCAGAAGTAGACCTGACTGCATAAAAGCCAGCTTCAGTAAACACACACAAAAAGACCAAGAGTTGCTCCTAAAGTTTGGAAGATCAACATCTCCTGAACTGAAAGACAAAACCCTGCCTTCTGATCTTCAGTACATTCTTCACTCTTCTCTGAAAAACCACCATAATTACTGATAAGAAATTCTTACTAATTTTGAGAAATAGATATTCATTGTGCAGTGAACTGTATCAAAGAATTCCTACACAGAAATAGATGTGCACCTGACATTTCATTATAATAAACGTGATAAATCTGATATTCTGGAGTCATATCAGAGGGCATGTGCAGACTATTTAAGCAGTGAGCACACAAGTCTGTCAGATGCTCCACAACTGTATCTGTCTGCCCGTTGGGCTGTGAAAAACTGTGAAACAAATACACAGGATACTTAACACTGTACAAAAGTATCCAGAGCAGACTACATATGGTTATGTGGTGTAATGCACATGTGCTGTAGGTTCAGTCAGCTGGGTGGACATATGTCTTCACAGTTGGCATAGCAAATCCCTGAAACCCATTCAAACAGAGGATTGGTGGGAGAGGTACAGCATACACAGGAAGTAACCCAGAAGATCATCATCTCTTTTTACAACATCCAGCAAGTATTATTCATTGCACAGTCTACCACGTCTTAATCTAAGGCTCTGCATATATAGAATGTATGTACCACTGAAGAAAAGACACAACCTAGAAAGCCGACTCAAGTAGTAATCCTCGAAACTACTTTTGTATACAAAAAAATGCAAGTCACAACATTCAGAGGAAATAAAAACATGTGTTTGCGAAGAGCAAACACATAATACTGTTACACTGGCATTTTTCATCTGAAAAAATTATATGCAATTTCCCAAGTGATTGCTTTGCCTTCTTCATGTTTCTTGAAATATCCTTCTTCCTTTGAATGAAAATACAAACATTAAAATTTTTAAGTAATCATTTATTTTCATATTATTAGAAGCATAAAAATGCAACAATGACAAGTTCAATGACTTTGGCAGGATGGTAAACAGCTTGTTTCAACTCACCTTGAGTCAGATAAACTTTTAACAATGTTAGTCAACTATAAGTGAAATCTTAAATGGTTTATGTTTTCACTTCACATTTATAAATTCCTTCATACCTATTTAAGGAAGGGAAGCCCTGTGCCCAAAACTTTAGCTAGCTTTGGCTTATTGAATGATTTTCAATAAAACAATAGCATAGACACTTCCTCAGCACCAAGTCCTATAAATTACCCTTGTCTCCCTCTCCTACTACTGAAAACTCTAAAGGATGTTCATTCCTCCAACATGCAAACACCTCCCTCATTCCCAGGTTCTGAACTTTGGGAACTGAATCAGAAAATGTAAGCAGTTAAAAGGATTGGTCATGTTTTAGGGGGTTTTTTGTATTCAAGTCAACCACTTCACCTAGCACTAACCTTTTCTAGAAATCAGGTACATAAATGCTCACTGAAGTCATTGGAGATGGATATGTGTGCTAAACCACCTGCCTGTCATATACTTCCTCAGGAAAGGGTGTACTACCTCTTTGATGTGCCTTCCTTCCCCCACTAGTAAGAGAA
The DNA here is from genome assembly GCA_013397935.1 of Dasyornis broadbenti. NCBI lineage: Eukaryota > Metazoa > Chordata > Aves > Passeriformes > Dasyornithidae > Dasyornis > Dasyornis broadbenti. The sequence goes on along the minus strand of VZRN01005903.1, from coordinate 13,523 downwards.
ATGAACCAGAAGAATATCTTAGGTGGTCATTGTGGTTTCAGACAGCTAAGATGAGGTGAGGTGACTCATTCCACTGAATAAATGTGAGAGTTGAACAACGATAAATTTCCGATGTGGGAGAGAAGGAAAGGCTGCTATATTCTGTTATCACAACCAGCAATCATCTAATTGGTATTTCCCAAAGCAAGCCTTCCTTTTGGCAGACTACTTCTTTTTCAGATGTTAGTGTGAATTGGTTTTTTTGGGAAACTGTACAAACACAATACAGTCTGAATTTGTTGACAATGGCATCCAAAACCAACAAATGAAGTCTTCCAGAATTAAGCCTTTTCAAATCACTGGTGCCTTTTATTAAAAAAAACCCCTCCATTATAGTACATTGGGCAGAATTCTAACAATTTTTAATTTGCATCTTTAAAAATAGGTACCTGAAATAACCTGTCAATAATTACATTATTTATTATATAATAGATAGATAATATATGATAAATATAATATAATAAAGACATACACAAAGACTTCAGGAGAGCAGACTTTGGCCTCTTCGGGGACCTACATGGTAGAGTCCCATGTACTAGAGCCTGGGAGGGCAGAAGGGCTCAAGAATATTGGCTAATATTCAAGGATCACTTCCTCCAAGCTCAGGAGTGATGCACCTCAGCAAGGAAGATATGGGGCAAAAATGCCAGGAGACATCCATAAATAGACAAGGAGCTGCAGAGCACCTCAGAGATAAGGAATGTTACAGAAAGTAGAAGCAAGGACAGGCAGTCTTGGAGGAATACAGAGAATTGTATGGGAAGCTAGAGACAAGGACAGGAAAGCTAAGGCCCAGTTAGAACTGGGTTTGGCCACAGATGTCAAAAACAATAGAAATAACTTCTAGAGGTATGTTGCTAACGAAAAGAAAGACTAAGGATTATGTGGGCCCTTCCCAGAAGGAAATGGGAGACCTGGCTACCTGGATAAGCCTGGAATATGGAGAAGACTGCGATTCTCAATCAATTCTATACCTCAGTCTTCAACAGCAAGTGCTCCAGCCATGCTGCCCATGTCATGAAAGACAAATACAAGGATTGGAAGAATGAAGACCCAGAGTCCACTGTAGGAGAGAATCAAGTTCAAGATCATCTAAGGAACAAGAATGTGCACAAGTCCATGGGGTCTGACAAGATTCATCTGTGGGTCCTAACGGAATTGGTAAAAAAAGGTGCTAAGCTACTATGCACCATATTTGAAAAACTGTGGCAGTTGGGTGAAGTTCTTGATAACTTAGAAAAGAGAAATATAACCTCAGTTTTTAACAAAGGAAAAGTGGAAGGCTTGAGGAGCTACAGACAATTCAGTCTCACCTCTCTGTCAGGAAGATCAAGGAGCACATTCTCCTGGAAACTATGTTGGTAAACAAAGAGATGACTAGTGATAACCAACATGACTTCATTAAGGGGAAATCATTCCTAACAAGTTTGATGGTTTTCTATGACAGGGCTACAGAGTTGGTAGATAGGGGCAAAGAAAGTGATATCATCTACCTGGACTTGTGCAAAGCATTCATCACTGTCCCACATGACTTCCTTGTCTCTAAACTGGAGAGACATGGATTTGATGGATGAATCTTTCAGTGGATAAAGACTTAGCTGGATGGCTGCACCCAAACAGTGGTGCAGTAATGGCTCATTGTCCACGGTGCCCCTCAGGAATTGGTGTTGGGCTGACATTGTTCAACATCGTTGTTGGCAACATGGACAGTGGGATTGGTGCACCCTCAGCAAGTTCACTGACGGCACCAAGCACAGTGGCAGTGCAGTCAACATAGTGGAGGGAAGGGGTAATGCCATCCAGAAGGACCTTGATAGGCTTGAGAGGTGGGCCAATGCAAACCTCATGAAGTTAAATAAAACAAAATGTAAAGTCCCATAGCTAGGTCAGGGCAATCCCAGGAACACCTACAGGCTGGGCAGAGAAGTGATTGAGTCCTGTGAAGAAGGATTTTGGGGTGACAGGTGATAAAAAAACTCAACATGAGCCAGCAGTGTGTGCTTACAGCACAGAAAGCCAATTGAATCCTGGGCTGTATCAAAAGGAGCACAGCCAGCAAATCAAGGGAAGTGATTCCCCATGTACTCTGCTTTTGCGAAATCCCAACTGGAATACTGCATACAGTTCTACTGCCCCATCATAAGAAGGACTTGGAACTGTTGGAACAAGTCTAGAGGAGGTCCACAAAATTGATAAGGGGACTAGAGCCCTTCCCCTATGAAGACAGGCTCAGAAAGTGAGGGCTTTTCAGCCTGGAGAAGAGAAGATTGCATAGAGATCTCATAGCAACCTTCCAGTATCTGAAGGGGACCTAGAGAAAAGCCAGAGAGGGACTCTTCATCAGGAACTCTAGAGATAGGACAAGAAGTAATGGGTTCAAAGAGGAGAAACTTAGGTTAGATATACAGAAGAAATTCTTTATTGTGATGGTGAGGTACTGGAACAGGTTGCCCAGAGAAGCTGTGGATGCCACATTCTTGAAGCATTAGAAGTCAGGTTAAAAGTCAGGTTGGATGGGGCTCTGAGCAACCTGATCTAGTGGAAGAAGTCCATGCTTATGGTCAGGGAATTGAAACTTGTCCTTGTTCCAGCCAGGACAGAGATGATTTTTGCAGTAACCAAGAGGGTACATGGCTAGAACCTGGAGGTTATTCTGTACCACCTCACATCATTGCCAGGTGGGAAAGGAGTCTCATATGGGGATAAGAGGTCTTTTCTGGTTGTGCTGTGTGGCTGCAATTGGGTCGGGCTCTGCGTGTGAATCACTCTCTCCCTTTTGTACACTTTTGTAATTATTGTTGCTGTTAAGAGTTTGTTTTCTTATCTCATTGCAGTTCCCAGTAAATTATTCTTATCTTCACCCATGACCTTTACTTATTGCACCTCCAATTCTCCTGTCCAGTGTGCCACAGAGGGCAGAGGGAGGGCAAGGTGGGGAAGTGAATGAGCACCAGCAAGGTTTGGAGTGTGGAGCAAGTGCTCAGTGGGAGGACTTAATTGGGGAGCACCATTCCACCTGCTCTCAAGAGACAGTACACACCACAAGGCAGCCTGTGATTTTACCTGCATGACCACAGAAAGGATGTGGGATAGAAAATCCACCTCTGCCCTAGCAGCACAGTTGTGTGAGTTGAGAGGAAGGACATCCACCACACGAAATTCTTCAAGGATAAATGCCACTCCAGTTTCCAGTGGGCAAGTCGTCAGACACAATGGAAGAGCTGAATGTTATCAGTCCTTGATAACATTCCCCTTGAAGGGACCTCAAGTTCACATTTACAAGACTTGAACCATGACTACTATGACTAGAACTAGAGGGGCCCTGCCTCCAGAAGGAGGAAAGGGACAACCAGATCTATTGGACTGTGTGGATCTGATGGCGTGGTGCATCAGACCTGCAAGAGTATAAGGCTTTAGTTGACACTGGTACACAATGTACCCTGATGCCATCAAGATCTGCAGGGGCAGAATCTATCTCTGTTTCTGGGGTGACGGCTGACAGGATGAGAGCTGAAGTGAGGCTGACTGGGAATGAATGGCAAAAACACCCCATTCTGATTGGCCTGCAGACTCTGTATATCCTTGGCATAGATTACCGCAGGAAAGGGTATTTCAAGGATCCAAGAGGGCATTGTTGAGTTTTTGGGAGAGCTGCTGTGGAGACAGGGGAAAGTAGACAGCTGAATACTTTGCTTGTTCTCTCAGAGGACCCTTCTGCTGTGGGACTGCGTAGGGTCGAAGAACAGCAGGTACTGATTGCTACCACAACAGTGCACCATCAATAGTACTGCACAAACCAGGCATCTGTGACCCCCATCCCTGAGATGATTCATGAACTGGGCAGCCAGGGAGTGGTCAGCAGGGCTCCCTTATCCTCTAATGGCCAGTGAGTAAGTCCAATAAGGAGGGGAGGCTGACAGCAGACTAATCATGGCCTGAACAAAGTCACACCATGGCTGAGTGCTGCTGTGATGGACATGCTGGAACTTCAGTATGAGCTGGAGTCCAAGGCAGAAAAGTGGTGCCACCACTGATATTTTGTCAATGCATTTTTCTCCATTCCTTTAGCAAGAGAGTGCAGGTGACAGTTTGCTTTATTCTGGAGGGATGTCAAATACATCTGGATTCAGCTGTCCAAAGGGTGGAAACACAGCCCCACTATTTGCCATGGACTGATACAGACTGCACTGGAAAAGGGTGAGGCTCCAGAACATTTCAGTACCTTGATGACATCATCATTTGGGGCAACACAGCAAAGGAAGTTTTTGAGAAAGGGGAGAAGATAACTCACATGCTCCTGAAGGCTGGTTTTGCCATTAAGCAAAGTCAAGGGACCTGCCCAGGTATATCAGGTTTTAGAGGTAAAATGGCAAGATAAATATTGTCAGATTCCAATGGATGTGGTCAATAAAATTGCAGCTATGTCCCCACCAACCAGCTAAAAGTAAAGACAAGCTCAGAGCTGTGGGTTTTTGGAGAATGCATATTCTAGATTACAGTCAGATCATAAGCCCTCTCTATCAAGTGACTGGAAAGAAGAATGGTTTCAAATGGGGTCCTTAACAACAACATCCTTTTAAACACATTAAACAGGTGATTGTTCATGTGGTAGCCCTTGGGCGTGTCAGGACAAGACAGGATGTGAAAAATATGCTCTACAGTTCATCCAGGGAGAGTGGTCCTTCCAAGAGTCTCTTGCAAAAATTACCCAGGTAGATTTGAGGATCACCCCAGGTGTTCTGGAGTAGGGAATACAAAGGATCCAAGACCTGCTACACCCTTAATGAAAAAGAGATCCTGTCAGCTTATGAAGGGGTTTGAGGTGCTTCAGATGTGATTGGCACCAAACCACAGTTTTTTCTGGCACCCCGACAGCCAGTGCTGGGCTGGATGTTCAAAGGGAAAGTCCCTTCCATACATTATGCCATGGATGCTACATGAAGGAAGGGGATCATGCTGATCATACAGCAAGCTTGAATGGGAAACCCTGGTCACCCAGGGATGCAAGACAGAAGAGAGGGGTTCATCACTGAGGACATCATGGACACTGTCTCCCAGCATATCCACCACTGGAAACATACACTGCAATCAAGTAGGCCAAGTGGGTAAAGCCTCTGTGGTATGGGGGACAACGGTTGAAATATAAATATGGGGAGGCCTGGCAGATGGATTGCATCACACTCCTGCACAGCCACCAAGACGGGTGCTACAAGGCTACTGTGATTACAATGGTGGAAGCAACCGCTGGAGATGTAACCCATGCCCAGACCACCATCTCGGGCCTTGAAAAAGAAGTCCTGTGGCAACATGGCACCCCAGAAAGAATTGAGTCAGACAACAGGACTCATTTTAAAAATCACCTCATAGACACCTGGGCCAGAGAGCATGGTATGGAGTGTGTGTATCATATTCCCTATCACAAACCAGCGTCTGGGAAAATTGAATCATACAATGGGTTGTTGAAAACCACATTGAAAGCAAGGGGTGGTGGGATCTTCAAACACTGGGATCTCCATTTGGCAAGGGCCACTACAGATCCAGGTGTACTGTGGCTAACCAGCATTAGCCTTTCAAACCTATATGTTTACTAATATGCGCAGGAGTCTGACTTACCCCAAAACCATAATCTGGTCACTGTAGCACTGATGGTTAAACTATATTCAGGTCAGAGTAAATTTCTGAGCCATGCTCAGTATGTGTCCTATATGGAGATGAACTCAAATAGGCTTTGCAAGCATTCCAAGAAATTCATCTTAGGAATAAATCGTTGTGGTTTAAATCAAGGTGACAGGTAAATACCATGCAGACACTCTCTCAAAACCCTGCAACTGGTGGGGAGAAGGCTCAAAGAAGGAAAAAAAGGAAACTGATTTGGGATAAAAACAGTTTAATACTTGAAACAAAACAAAATACAACAAATATATCAACAACAGCAACAATAATGAAAAGGAGAAAGTAACATCTGAGAGAAACAAGAGACGCTCACCAACCACTGACTGATACCCAGCCTGTCACCAAGCAGTGATCAGCAGCTCCTGGCCAACTCCTTCCAGGTTATATACTGGGCATGACACTCTATGGTATGAAATATCCCTTTGGTATTTTTTGGTCAGGTGTCCTGAATAGTCAGGACCATTTTGTGGGAGCTTCATGGAGTTGTCACTGTTTCAGTGTCCCAGCACATTCTGCCAAGAGACCAAAAGGCCTCCCAGAAGGATCAAACATTTTTCCCAAAGGCTGAGTGTTCTTACACCTGAGGGGAGACATAAAACATAGCCTGGGGACTGGCTGTTTGACTCAAGCCAGCAGTGCTTAAACAAAACTGTACTTGGATTATAGGCCAAAAGTCCTGATACTAGTCACACAGAGAGGGCAAAGACAAAGATGGACACGAGCAGCTGTCTGGACTCAGTATTTCACCACAGCCAACCATCTGAAGCTGTAGCCCGCAGTCATGGAATATTTTTGCTGTAAGGTGTCTTCAGTCATTGTCTTCCATTTTTGGCACTTGCCAAACATATATATATATCAGACACTTAGGAAGAGCAGGATAGTGCAACGCTCAGAATGGAGGAAAAATCAGGTTGAAAAGGAAGGAGAAAAATACCACTGCTGAGATTATGAGGGTGGGAGGGGGAAAGGGCATTAAGACAAGAAACTTCTGATATGACTGTGAAAGTTGTGGGTAATCTTTTCTCCATCTTTTCTAGGTTTTGTGGGTTGTTCATTTCCCCTTCTCATTTCCAGAAAATAAACTGTCATGAAAAATACAAGTTTGCGTTGATGAATATTTGCTTTCTTAACTTTGTAGTGTTGCTCTGTCTTACAAATTTAAATATTTCCCCATCATCTTTACAAAAGAAGTGTAATAGTCTCTCAAACTCTTTTTCTTTTAAGTCTAGAATTAGGGAAGTTTGCATAGTTTGGAAATTTACAGTTCATAATACTCATCCATTGCTCGTGCCTGTGGATCAATTTGTATACACTGCAAAGTGTCTGGATGCCATTTAGCTACCTTAAAAAGATGCAGTGTAGGTTGACACAGCAGTAAAAATGGAGTAGGCAGCATTTCGATTTATCAGCACAGTGGTTTTGTTTTTACTGGGTAACCAGTCTGAGCAAGGAAAAGTTCTGTGTACTATGACCAATCTAAAAGGAAAATGTTCAATTTCAAATCTGAGAGGTTTTTTTCCAGGCCAGGAAAGAATTCCCTTCAGTTCTTAAGAAGGCATCACATGCACAATAAACCCAATTGTTTCAGAGGTGCAACATAATCTACAATCCTGGGGTGAAGGGTGGGGCGAAAAGCCACATATTTGGGAAAGAGCACTTAAGGGATTCAAAAATGGGAGAGAGTGTTCTAGCTATCAGACACAGCAGATGTAAGTAAAACTAGTTGAGTAACAATTCGCAGTATAATGACATCTAGTGAAAATTCAGCAGCCCAACTGCGTTGTTGATTAACTTAACCTAGAATTTTACCACCATGTATAATGAACAAGTTTAAGGAAAGCAGCTAATTACCTAACACGAATCATTTGACCTGCAACTTTTCCCTCACTTTGCACACTGTGATACTTATTACCCCAATTTAGCTGTCGGGCTACTGTTAAGAAACCCTAACATATTTTACCCAAGCATCCTCCTGAATCTGAGAGCCATCAGATACTTCCACCTATCCACTGATCTGAAAGATAGATGGCAGTCCAAACCTAACCAACATTCTATACAGCTTTTTCAAAACACCTGGAACAAACTGGTTTCTGGAGGCTAGAAATGATCCTTAGAGGGCTGCATAAGGTGTGCCCTCCATCTCAGTGTTGCTGAGATCACTTCTGCATGGAAAGCATGTTCAGACACCTTGCCACCTCTCCTAGTTCTGACAACACACTCACTCTGACAACAGGATTAGATTTTCAGGAACTTTCCTTTATATTACCCCACACAAACCATAGATGGAATTCATCCTGGCATATTTGCACAGGGTATTCTTGAGTTGAAGAGTATTTTACTTGGAGATAACTGCTCTTTGCAGAATAAAGGAGAAGGACATTTTTGGTCAAAATTTTTCATTGACAGAAAGGTCATGGAACCACAGGCAAAGCCTGATCTGTCCTGCCATCCAGTTGTAGCACTGTTGGAAGCTTATAAAGCTTGTCCAGACCCAGCCAGAGAGATGTGGGCCAAGAACTGGCAAAATTCACAGTTAGTTGCAGAGAAGATCAGAACTTTAGCCAAAGAAGGTAAAAAACCTCTTCATATGGGAAAAGGACATATGAAAATTCACATAGGTGGAAGTTGAATTCAGAGATAAAGAAGTTTCAGAGTGCAAAGTGAAAAGCTGATTGAGTTGCAAATTGCCTTGGAACCTGAAACAATAGCTTGCTTAGGGCAGAGTGAGAATTAAATGCCAAAAGTGAACTAGCCCAAAACCTGAAAAAAACGGTTAAACAAGCTTGTCCAGCGCCAGACCTTTGATTTATTTATTTATTTAATACTACTGGGGAAGGTGTGGAGTATGAGCCAGAGTTTTCCGGCTTGAGGGAGGAGCTGGGCTTCCCCTAACATGATGCCATCCCCCTCAGCCCTTAGAAGGAGTTTGATGGAGCAAAGCCAAATCCCTCCTTTTCCCCTAAACTCTGCCCACCTGTAAAAAATGAGGAGCCAGAGAGGGAGGCGGGACTCTCTGAGCATGATGTCACCTCTCTCCACTCTCTGGAGGATGGGTTTGACTTAGCACAACCAACACCCTCTGCCCCTCACCCCAAGCCCTGCTCCCTTGTAAGGATGGAATTTGCTTTCCAAGAGTCAGGAGCTGCTGATGATGATATCACACTTTGCAACAGAATTGGTTAAGTTGCAAGGGCAAATTAACAATCGACCCAAAGAAAATGAAAAGGAAAATGTTTTGAAAATTTCGTTAATGGGGGAAAATTAAATAAAGCTTTCAGAGGAGGAAGCACATGATGAAGTGCCTTGGTTTTTGCTCAGGAAGCAACCTGTTGTGTGAAGAGTTTGGACCCATTGGAGGGGGAAAAACTCCTCCCTCCCCCCATTCCACAATGTGCTAAAATTACTGGGAGAGTGTGGGAGACAGAGAGCTTCCAACCAATGCATGAGAAACAGCTGATGCCCCATTGACCTTCTCCCATGTTATTATTATCTATTGCAAAATTTAAGAATCGAGATTGAGAAAACAAATTCTCAGCACCACCTTCAAAAGACGAGCTGGGAGAGGGCGATGAATTCAAATATCCTAAAAAGCTCACAGGAAATAATTGGCAATTCAGTTTCCCTGTATTTGCAACGAAGCTTTGCAAACTGCTCCTACACTGCCTCCTCCTGGTGGCAGTGACTACTGAGCCTTGCCTGTCGCTAGCAGAACCTTGCCTGCTGCTAGAGAATCCATAACCTTTTGGGGAAAAGTACTTTTATCATTGTGCAAGTTTGTTGTTTTGGTCTCACTAATAACTCTGAATGTTCGAGTATATTCTCACCAGCCAGAAGTTTGGATGCACATCCACATGTGGAATAAAGAGCCACTCAAGCAGAAGTGGAAAGGACTTTTGACTGCCCACACGGCTGTGAAATCTACAACTGGAGACTCCTAAATTGTGCAAATAAAGTCAGCTCCGGACATGGAGGAACAGTAACTCCACTGCAGAAAAAGCTGCAACAAAACACAAAACTCTAAAATGAAATACATGAAATGGTTTATCTTTTTGTACTTTGAGAACAGTGTCCCCAGTATGGCAGCAGAGTTGTTTGCACCTGGATTAGAAAATCATCTTAGCAGGACCTTGTACCTAATACTGATAGTAATCGCAAGCATGCTGGAGGGGTAAGTGAGCAAGAAAGAAAAGAAAGAGGTGTTCTTTTTCCTAAAGGAAAATCTAACATCACCCTCATATTCAAAATACTACATTAATAGTTGGCTTATGGACTTGAGTCCAAATATGCAAAATAGGATGTAACAGAGTATGTAGATCCATCAAAAACCATTTTATCTAAAAGTTAAAAAGTCTCAAAAGGATGGCTGGCTACTATAACTCAAGTTTGCCTACATGGTACTAAGAATCCTCGTCAGTAGTGTTAAAGTACTAGATAATTTAAGTAAGTTTTACTTGAGTAAGTTTTGTTAATGATGGTTGCATTTTTAATGTCTTCTAAGTTTCTTTTCACAGACAGCTCTTGGCTAGTTTGATGAAAGGTTTAATGAAACTTTCTGTGGCAAATAACACAAAAAAATACCACATGGATAGTTCCTCCTTTTGAAGTACATCCAAGTGGGACCGAGTTTTCTTCTAGAAGTGTTCTATGAGAGCATAACATGGTAATAGGACAGAGGAGTTGCAGTTCTTCTACATCAAGTGCTTACACATTTTTATCTTGATAAGTTTTAAGATATTTTTGTTCATATATGTTTATTTAAGTTTGTTGCCAGAAATATTTTAGGATGTTTGTATTTTTTCTCTAGTTGCCACAGTGGATGGGAAGGATTCCTCCCTCAATTTAGTTTTGGGAGCTCACAAAGGATATCATATGATCATGGAATTAAATTTTTGTACCTCTTCCTATCTCCTCGGAGCAAAGTATAAAATTACTATACCAAGGGAAGTGTGTGTAGTAACAGTAAGTGATGTGTAAAGTAAAATCGTGGAGAAGAAGGGGATTTTGAACAGTTGGTGGCTCCTGTAAGGAGGGAGATAAGGGGCTGGCAGATGAGCTGAAGTGGCAGCTGTAAAGTTCTGGCTGTAGATGAAGAGGGCATAAGTGTTTAACAGAAGAAGAAAGATTTTGGGGTTGAGAATCACTGAAGGGTTTGATAAAGTTGAAAAGGTATTTGGTCTAATCCCACAACCCTGACTGAAATGATATGCTGAAGAGGTTGGAATTACTAAAGTGCTGTTATATCTTTGACTCCCAACCTTGAGGTAATCCAGACTATTATGCAGTAGAATATTTATGGAATGTAATTTTCCCATGGTGCCCACTGACCTTTTCCTCTTTCCCTGGGTACAGGTTCTGGGATCCCCCTGAAATCTGGTTAGTGGGAGGGGTAAGGGTGGTAATCTGGCACATGTATATTTGTTTGGGTTGTGGTGTTACGTGGACACATAAGATCACAGATGCCAAAAAGCAAGGCAGCCTATCCTTAGAGTTTGTACAAGGAGTGCAATGCATTGCACTATCAATAAGCAATAGAGAATTTTAAATTGAACTTGACATGCTATTTTAGAGCCCAGCTTACTAGTCCAGCAAGTATCAAAAATGATTTTATAAAATTGTCTAACATTCAAGAATACTAAACCTCACTGAAGAAGAGTGTCTCAAGAAACACAAAGGAAATCACAGACCAATCTGCTGGACTCTTTGGTCACTGCAGCTGAAAGGCTGGTTCTTGAACTCTGCCCCTGGATCCTGGTTTACATCACACCTTGCCTGCAATGTTAGAGACTCACTGGGTGGGGGGCAGTGAATTGCATAGGTGGAAATCTTTATTTTTATAAAGACTTATGCTTTGATTTTTGGAATTGTAGTTGACTTTTTCATGAGTTTCTGTATACTTTCATCTTCTTTCCTTTTTGTTCTGTTTGCTGAATTGGCCATGAGAGGAAAGGTATCCTTACTGTGATCCCAGTCAGTGTCTCAAGCCATGAGATGGTTGTCAGAGACTGGAGGAGATTGTTGGTTCAAAAAATTTCGTGTTTGTGTCAGGGAAGGGTTTGTGTGGTCAGGCCTTGCCCTGACAGTGCACTGCCCTATACATCCCTACCCCTAGAGCCTGTATCCCAGCCCAGCAGTGGCTGCCAATCTACGGCACACTGGAGGAAATACCCCATACTCCACCTCTGGAGCTCCTAACCCAGCTCCTCAGTGGACAAATGTCCAGAAGTCCCAACTGGGGAAAGAGCCCAGGAAGGCCAAGGGATATTTAAGGCCAAACATGAGGCAATCACTGTAGCAGGGCATCTTCCCTGCCACAAGATCTTGCTAATTGATGAATTAACTCACTGAAGACAGATTGTCTTGTGGTTATTCAGACACCATGGAAGTGACACTTCTAGCTGACAATAAACATCTAGCTGTGGAAGTAAGATTGTGGAAAGATAAGCTGAAATTTCTGACTGACACACCATCCTATTGCTCATCACTGGCAAGCCTGGTTTTGTCCCTTTGCCCCTGCCAAGTTAGTTTGAAACTCTATCAATGAGCTCCTCTGAGAAAGGTGCGTGCCACCAGGTGTCAGTAGACCAGGTGTTGTATAGATCATCCTATGGCCAGAAATCCCAAAATTTTTCCAGTGATACCATCCTTGAAGCCATGTGTTGATCTGATGGATCTGCCTACTCCTTTTTATATTATTCTTTGCCAGGGGAAGGGTCAAGGAAAACACTAGCTGTACTGATGATCCTTCAACCAATAATTCCAAGGCCTTGAAATCCCTTTTGATTGCCCTTGGACTTCTCTTTGTTATCTTGTCTCTGCCACATTGAAGAACCAGTACAGATAATAATCAGAGGGTCCTACTAAAGTATAGAGTTTTCCAACAATGTCTCTTACCCGAGTCCCTTGGAGGCAGCAGAATTCCCTGTGGTTTGGGTCTGGTCTGCATATTGGACCCTCTGTTCCCCTTAGAAGGAAGTCACCTATGAAAACTACCCTTCATTTCCTCTTAACAGAGAAGGTCGCCATGTGGGGGGTAAATTGTGTTGGCTTATGTGGCCCCTCTATCCCGGAAGGACCTTTGTCTATATCATCAGTTGACCATCTTTCTAGTTCCAGGGCCTTATACCTGTTGTAAAAGTGCCAATCCTACTTGTCATCATCAAGTTTTCAGGAGAAGGAGCCGTCCTCCTAGTACGAGCAGTGACCAGCTTCCAGCCTTCAAGTTAAATAGGCCCTTGACCTTTGACTAACTACTTGATGCAAGCTGGACTTAATTTTGTGAAAAAAGTAAAAAAAGGTCAGGTTCAAACTGAGACACAGCTAGGGCTAGATGGATTCTTGTTTGTCAATGCTTCCTTTTCTTTCAAATTGTTCATGAGGATACAAGAGGATTGGAGAAGCAGAAAGCCCTTGAGCAAAATAAGTACTTTAGAAACAAAACTATCATGTTTGTCAAGGACATTTAGCAATGGCTCAGTTTGTGAGTAAGATTCCCCATTGTCCTTTATACAGTCAAAGCTTTTGAGCCTTACTAATTAAGCCTACAACCACAAGATCATACTGAAAGGTGAGCTTTCAAAAGGAGAGAATCTATCAAAACCATTTAAAATGTGTCTACACAAATTAGTCCTTCAAATAATGGTGGAAGAGTTGGGTGCAAATGTCAATCTGCTGGAGGGTAGAAAGGCTCTGCAGAGGGACCTGGACAAGATGGATAGATGGGCTGAATCCAACAACATGAGGTTTAACAGACCAAGTGCCAGGTGCTACACTTTGGCCACAACAACTCCTCACAGCACTACAGGCTGGGGACA